>JMSH01000140.1:0-44102 GCA_000712465.1 Huntiella moniliformis | reverse complement strand
CTGCATCTTCGTTAGCCTGGGCGATACTTCCACCCCTTGTTTCGTCTTTCGTTCTTCGTAGACTTTTAGTCGACGGGTCACCGCGATTTGCACTAAATTGGCAACGGCGCGTATTGGTAGCGTGCCCCGGGAAGATGAAGCCACACACGTGGTTGGTCATGGCCCGTTGGAGAGTGACGCGACGAGCTGGACATGTTTCACTCGTTCGCACATGATCACCATCCTGGCACTTGGGTGACCTAGCAGACCCTTCCTTGTCGTCACGGTGTACTTGACAACACCTCCTGCATTTAGGGGGGGGGGAGGGCGGACATTGCACTTTCTTCAGCTGTAGCCCTATTTCTAGCATTTATGGCACTGGACTACCAGCGTAGGGGAAACATCCCAGGTGGCGACATTTTTGCCCTCCACAGTCGCCCGAAACTTAGTCGTCATATAGACTATGGGGGAGACGGGGTCTTCGACTTTGACGTACAATGCGTCGCCTCACCATTCAGCCTTTATATATGTCGAAAGATACAGTTACTCAGCTACTTCCTCGACGGGTCTCTTCGGCGAAAGTCCCTTGGCGCGGACATCCCATCCACGTACTATAGCCTTCGTAGGCTCTGGCATCGAGGAAAACGCTGCCTCGACGGTCTTAAACGCGATCAAGACCTCGCTACTCTTGCAGTGCGGGGGTACTGGATATGCATCCCCAACACAAGCAATAAAACCCATTTTCACGGGCATGCTGTTATCGCCCCTTTCGCGTGGGGCGCTCTCGGCGATCTTTCTGTTAACATGTGGACAGGGGTGTTAAGTGGGATGACGTTGGACTTGGTTTCATCTGTTTAGGGACTAGGCTGTGTAACAGGCTGTGCCGGAACAGGCACCCTAGGCCACAAAGGATAGTCTGGAGATATAGCCTCTCTCTCTCTCACTCTCTCTCCCTTTCCCTTTCTTAGAGAACTTACTAGATACCGAATAAGTGAATACTACAATCTACTGACAACACTCTAACATCTATACCATCACTCGTGAAGGTTCGCACTTTCGGAGAGCGGTCGGGTCCCTAAAATTAACGATATTTCCCGTGTGCACGATAACAGTCTTAGCAGCACCGGTGGTGATAGTCCCGGGTGAGTGTTGGGTGGTTGCCCTAGCAAGTAGGGGCTATCCGCGAGGTTGTCCCGCCTTCTTCTTGGGTTTCGCCCGGAAGCATCTTTTCTTGATGGAACAATACCTCTCCACATCTGCGGCCGGTCCATCGGCGATAGGAATATGGCAGGGGTTCCCAGCTACCCGAGTAGTAACCTCGTGGTCATAGGCAACGATCTGGTGCGCGGTGTTGTTCATGTGACAAGAAGATCTAAAACCAGGGCGCCAGTCCGGGTTCTTCCGTATCCGCTAGATTTGATACTGCCGGTACGGAACAGAATGTATGAGCGATCATAGCCGACGAGACCACAATCGCCACATTTATACAGGATGCACACTTGCGTTTGGGTAGTACTAACAGATGCGAGGTGCTCATTGATCAGAGCAGTAACCCAGGGGATCTCAACTAAAAGGTAGGTTAGCAATCACTTCTTGATTACGTGACACCAAGTCCCGATGGGGATTCTTTCAGCACTCATTCCTTTGTTACTAGACAAACAAATGCGCACCTACAAACAGTGGCATATTAACCCACGTATATAGACTGGTTTCAATAGCCCACATTGCTTGTTTCGTGTGGGTATGCCAACGTAATTTTAACAATTGTAAGATACACCAACTACGGTAGGAAGATTAACGAAGCATTAACTTGTATAGTATAATGGCATGTATGATCAAGTCACTCGTACTTGACAACTCAATCAAAGCTACTTTGATATCACCGTAGACCCAATTAACTTCCTCACTCTCAGTATCGAAGTATGTTATATCAAGCTAGCTGTAGTTACACAACTATACTATCAAATATCAGCAAAGGAAATAGACGTCTCGTTAAGACAGCGAGTTCAGCCATAACATATGCTTTTATGTCTAAAGGATAAATGACTAGATATATTGATAATGGGATCTATGACTTCCAGAGATCATGCTATAGTAAGGTTGTATGAGAACCTACAAACAGACTCCTACAAATCAATGTAAAATAAAAGTCTGGTAAGCCCGCTGCTCTGCCCGGATCTCACGACAAAAGAAAGCCTTATTACACGCCCGTATCTTAGACAACCTGGACATCCTCCTGGCTAACTTCCGCTTCACCTTTTTGTTTAACCAGTACTTCTTTAACACCTTTGAAAGACTTTTTACGCTTTTAGACCGCAAGAATTGCGGAGATACAGCATCTCCACGCACGAACTGATTCCCCTGTTGTGTTTTAACTTGTTTGTAACGGATGACACAATTCCTTCGGGGTCTTCGAAAAGTACAATAACATAGCCAAACACCTTGTGCTAGCCTACGGTGTGCTGCGGAAACGACGTTGTGTGTAGGATGTTTGGGTGCTGTGTGCGTCTTGTCAAAACTGAATCGAGGAACATTACAGTCGTTGTACATCTTGAAGCTCCTGTTCTTGGTATACATGTGTTTTCTCCTGTGGAACATCGCAGAAGCAGGACATCGGAGCCGAAATGCCTTTAGACGAGTCATACTTTGCCATGCCATGGGTCGAATTGACGCCAGTTTGTGAAGCGGGAATTGTGGTATGTACTGTATCAGAACTCCTACTCGTCGAGCATGAACAGAGTTACCGCATACAGAACTGCTGTGAGGAGTGAAAGGCTGCACAACAAGGCTGTGCAAAGTATGACTATTGCAAAAGGGATTTTGGCCCATGTATAAGTCAAGAACCAAGCATCCAGGAATGAATTGGCCGTTATCGTCATTGTCAAGATCAACTCGATCAGACCTTCGAAGTGGCCTAGATCTGACAAGCAACGCTAATTGATTGTCACGCAGCTCTCGTGTGTAATCCATACAAAGGCCCATTCTCCTTATGATATTAACTCGTTTCGCCAGAGGAGTATCACTGTGAAAAATCCACGACTGAGGCTGGAATTTATACGGGTTATTGTGTGGCCAACACGTCTGTCGGTGTATGTGTGCCCAAGACCAAGTAGGAAACTGTGCCTGGATTTCCGTACGATGAAGTTCGTTCACATTGCACCAACAAAGATTTAGCCTCATGTTACTAGTACCAATGCCATAAACGTGTCGGATCCCGTTGGCTTTAAGAAGACCAGCGATGGCATTAATCCTATCCTCCGACTTTGTCAACTTACGACCGGCATACATTTGAAGAATTTCGGGTAGCGAGTTGCTAATCTTAACAGAGGACGTATCCTCGCCGCTCTCCTCCTCTCCAGAAGCAACTTCGTGGTACATCACGGAAGAACGATCAACGTGCCATAGAACTGTAAAGTCCATCATATATAGGCGGCGAGTAGAGAGATGCTCCTCCTGCATTGTCCAGCCTCGAGTCATCCATTCTGGTTTTGGCTGGTGGTTCCAGATTGACCACCCGTCAATGGTCCCTTGACAGTTGGCTCCAGTGATACGTTGGCTCTGATCACGAAAGTCACAGGTGTAGCCTGGAAGTCCATTATGGATGTCCTGAGACAGAGCACAGATTATGGTGAGATATGATTGGGCGTATATGTGGCCCATGGCATCAATCTGTTCCCCCTTCTCGAGACTATGACTTTGTATGATGCAATAACGGTCAATCCAGATATATGGGACACCAAGATTGTCAGCTAATGTCATACAATCATGCAGGGTCTTTGACATAGTCTTGGGAGACAAAGAACCCATTTCCATGTAGAGGTGCTCGTTTTCAAGAGTCAATACATTGTCGTCAGCGGGATCCCATCTGTGACTAACGGCGCAGTATTTTAAATGGTTGTTTCCCGCTCTAACGACACGTCTTCCTTGTACGTCAATAAGACGGAATGACGATGGAAACCCTGTGCAATGTTGTCAGATCATGCTATCAAATGTTGATGTGGAATCATTACCTGCATCGTACCCAAAAGGTGACAATGCAATGACTGGCAAATTCTTGAGAATTTGTTTATCCAGCTGCCCCTTGAGAAAGCTAGGGCTAAAACGATTGACTTCAAAAAGTGAAGACTTCAATACTCCACTGTTGTCGTTGGGCCGTATACTGACCCATTTCCACTTTTCTCTGATGTATGGTCGTTCCGGAAGATCTGGTTCGGCCCATTCCATGTGCAATAAAATGGGAAGGCTAGACCTCGTCCGTTGTGCCATGTGTCTTCCGTATCCATCAAGTGAGTAGCGCAAAGACCTAATTGCAAAGTGATATCTTGGTCTATGATCCTCGCTAACAGCATCAAGTAACTCTCTTGCAATCCCAAAACAAATGGAGCATGAAGTCTTTAGACCGACGTTCTGAATGACATCGAACCCCATTGTGTTTATATACAAAGGCCACGGCGATAGTCCGTCTCTTCCGAAATTCATAAACTGCATATCTTTTAAGATGTGAACACGGTCATGCTCAAGCTCGGAGAATTGTTGTGGGTATCCAAACGCTGGGAACAGATTTGCCCTCATTCCGCTTTCCTTACCGAAATGGTAGGAAAAGTGAGTGGACCGCATTATAGGGAATTGTTCTCTGCATTGCTGGCAGGTTTCGGTGACCGTAAAGTTCACAAGCATATCAACGCAAGACGAACACCAGCAACGATCTTCGGCTATCTTCTCGATGGTTGTTCGATTATGCTCCTTGCATGATATTCCTACTTCGCCGAAATGGCTTATTTTGGTTTCCTTGGAGGTTTGCATTGAAGGTTAGCTAATGTTGCGACTTGTTCTACTTTATGGCTCCTGATATCTTAATGTTTTCTTACCTCGTCAGCGGGACTGGGGACACATAACGCTTTAAATGGATATCCGCTCTTATCTGGCAGGAAGATAATCTTCAACATTATGGAATGTATGGTTAAAGTCGTAGAGTAAACTGGGATATGAGAAATCTAGCAGACAAACAGATACAGTTGATAGTCTCTCGGTGGAGTATTGCTTCTTGTCTGTATCCTGAGCACAACTCATTGGGCTATACATGTCTATGTACATTTCCGCCTCCAAGTGTACATATGCATGATTTCCACGCGTTGTCGCGCAATCGACAATCTCACTGATATCTTGTGTGAGGAGACAAGGGTTTTCTTTACTAATCCTAGGACAGCCATACTTGACTTTACAAAGTACTGGACAACATACTCACTGGTGGTCACCACAGCGATGTAAATGCACGTGACTATTCAGCGCCATACCATTAAAGCCTCCTATAAAGCCTTAAATACCACCTTGATTTATCACTCTTACCATTCACCTTGGGACGTTTTATTGGGGCCTGAGACATGTAGTAATTCGCCATGCCTTAGAAGTCTCTTATCAAGGACCATGTACAGTGACATTCTCAACTGCCGGTAAGTTGTACTGAACGATGTAACTCACTACCAAAAAGGGCAAGAGCAAAATAGTGTAGGACAGAAAAGTCTGGGCCATAAACGTGACGATCGAACTAGCAAGTGGTCTAGACCAGGTATTGCTACAGAGCCTCCGATTCTCTGGTGACATATTTTCTGAGTTTTCTGTTCTAGCTCTGTCTTGTTCGCCAGGAGCTCTATGGACGGTCGTACCGACTTAATCTATTAGTGTTTGTTTATTATAGTCTCTTGTAGCTACCCAGGCTCGCTAAGCCTCAGGGACTGTGCTGTGGTCGCACCAACACATTGACCCTGTACTTTATATCAAGGTGAGGGGTCAACAAGTCGGTGAGTTTACTGGGATCGCTATCTTGGTATTTACTCCCGTCTTGACTCTGCCTCCAGGGACTACATCTTTGCAGCCACGCGTTACCAGAGAGGCAGTGATATTGCTATTTTGCCCTGTTCAGGTACCCGTTATATCAAATCACAATAACCGGGGCAAATTCACTACCTGACAGTCTAACCCATGCACGTGATTGTGTCATAACCCTACCACTCAAAGACAGGAAGAGCACGGAATCTTGCAGGATTCTTGCGCCTAAAGGATGCTCCCGATACACCACATAAGAGAGAACATCGCAAAGTTAGGATAGTTATCCCGACGGTTCATTGAAACCATGAATTTGGAGAGTACGCCTTGATTGAAAAGGCATTTTAGTCATCACATATGCATGTGGATACTTTGGTTCACATCGTGAAAAGAGTCTTTACCGCGTCTTTCCGCTCTACAAAACCGAGGAAATCGCCTAACCCGTGCAAGGGCATTGACGTCATCCAAATCACCTGATAATCGCTTCGCACAACCAAACTTAACCCCCCGAAACCCCTCACTAAGCACCAATTGTGACAGCTCAAGCACGCAATTTCATGTCTGACAATTCGATCGCTGAGTAAATCACACAGGCGCTACAATAAAAATGAGAAGCTACAATGACACCAATGTCAACATAATTCGCCAGGCAACTACTCGGGCCCGCATTCCTATTTAGGAGTTAAATTCCGTACCATAAAAGTCGGCTATGGTTATTGTGCCATCGGCACTTTTATGGTGCATTGCCAAGACGCCATGAGTTGCATGTTTTTTTCAAAGACAGACCTGCTTCTTTGAGCATGGTTGCTTTCCCTGTTCGTCAGTAGTTACCCCGTACCCGATGTTACTGCATCTCGGCGACAAACCTTGCTGTGGCACACCAAAACCAAAGTTTGTGCCGCGATTGCACCATTCGAGGATTGATAAGCCGGAACCGAATGTCTATATAAAGCGCATTATTTGGTCTTTTCCATAGTGATACTGCGTTTTCTTTCTTTTTTACTGACATCCAACTCACTCTTTATTGTAGCTTCCTCTCCACTTTCTCTATCTTCCTTATCGCCGTCTCCGCAATGGCCCCCGTCACCATCGATTACTCCACTCTTGGCTTCGGCACCCGGGCTGTACATGCCGGCTCCGAGCCCGACCCGGTTACTGGCGCCGTGATCCCCGCCATTTCTCTCTCTACCACCTACGGACAAACTGGTCTCGCCAAGCCAATTGGCGCTTATGAATACTCTCGTTCGGATAATCCTAATCGCAATGGCTTTGAGCGCGCCATTGCTTCCCTTGAGGGTGCGCAATTTGCGTTAGCTTATGCTTCGGGATCTGCTGTTACGGCAAATATCATCCAGTCGCTTGATCCCGGGTCGCATGTGATTTCCACTACCGATGTCTACGGCGGTACCCATAGATACTTTACCGGTGTGGCCAACACCCACGGTGTTCAAGTCACCTTCACTCCCAAGATCGCCACTGACCTTGAGAGTTTAATCCGTCCCGAGACCAAGCTCGTTTGGATCGAGTCCCCATCAAACCCCACTCTGTCTCTCGTTGACATCGCCGCCGTTGCCAAGATTGCACACGCTCACAAAATCACAGTAGTTGTGGACAACACCTTCCTGTCTCCCTACCTCCAGAACCCACTCTCTCTTGGTGCCGATATCGTGGTACACTCTGTCACCAAATACATCAACGGCCACAGTGACGTCGTAATGGGTGTTGCCGCTCTCAACGACCCCGAGTTACACAAGCGCCTCTCATACCTCCAAAACGCCATCGGTGCTATCCCCTCACCTTTCGACTCTTGGCTCGCCCAGCGTGGTCTCAAGACTCTTCACCTCCGTGTCCGCGCGGCTTCCAGCAATGCCCTTGCCGTGGCTAAGAAGCTAGAGGAGTCACCATACGTCATCTCGGTCAACTACCCCGGTTTGGATTCTCATCCCGATCGGGCATTGGCTATCAAGCAGCACCGGGAAGGTCTCGGTGGTGGTATGGTTTCCTTCAGAATTAAGGGTGGTCTTGCGGCGGCTGAGAAGTTCTGCCAGAGTTCTCGGTTATTTGCCTTGGCGGAGTCTCTGGGTGGAGTTGAGTCGCTGTGTGAAGTACCATCCGCCATGACACACGCTGGTATTCCCCGTGAGCAACGGGAAGCTATTGGCGTGTATGATGAGTTGGTACGGTTGAGTGTGGGTGTTGAAGATGAGAAGGATATTATTGAAGATGTGTTACAAGCTCTTGAGGCTGCTTCCAAGATTTAAATTACGTTTAGATACACAGTATAAACATGGTTAAATTGATTGTTGGCTTTTCATAGAATATTTGAGAAACATCCGGCTGTCTAGGTGAAGTTTGAAGTCTGTGTCCGGTGGTCCCTCCGTATAGTGGGGCGCAACGTAAATATTAACCCTTGTCTGAGTACCAACCCTCAAATGGCTTACTCAGCAATTCCATATCCACTCATAAGTGGGTCCATCACGGACTACAAAAAGATTCTCACGTCGCCCAAAATACAATTGTAATTCCTTTTCCATCTTCATGCGGTCAGGCTCAAAAGCCACCCCTTCAAAATCATTGACTTGTCATGACATTCGCTTCAATTAAGCCTAATGCACATGGTCACTTGATCAACATGGTGTATCGTCACCTTCAACCCAGTTACTAACCTACCCAACCAGTTTTCTATTCAACGCGGCATATTGTGTACAGCACAGAGCCTTCAATGCTCCCTTGCTGAAGGAATTTTTCACGTGCCAAGATAAACCGTTCTTTTGTCCCTTCTATTACCAAACACGTTTGCTCCGTTACGCTACGGCTGATGTGCATGAAAGAGGGGAGACATTTTCCATACCGTAGACCTTTTTATGTATCAAGAACTTTGGAAGTTCCTATGGAGACGCTCCATTTGTAGGGTTGACCCTAACGTGTCTTGTGTTACCTGAATCTATGGGGGCGATTGGGGGATCGGCAGATGGCGTCTAGAACGACAACACCGATTGGTTGCCTTGAAGTGGCGGGCTTGGGGCTGGCTGATCGTGTAGTATTGATGATGCAAGCGGGGCGACGTCGTGAGTATCGGCCATGGTACTCATAAGCGTCAGGCTCTTCGGCTTCGTAGATCTATGATTCCTGTTCTCTCAATGGAACATACATACATCAGCCCCTTTGATCTCGTTATCTCGTCCAGGTTTACAAACATCGGTCGTCGGAGTATACACACCAGCGACGATACACGTAGATGCAGTTGTATCCCCCTCCATACGCCCCTTCCAATGTGGCAACACAACATATATACTGTGCATACATACACATATATTCTCAGTAGAAAACACAGATCACTTCTCTCATCTCTCCTTTATTCTCGTCCACCACACATCCAATCAACCCCGGCAAGCACGCCACGCCATCTCAAACCACACCACGCAACATCCGCCGAAATCAGAAGAATCCGTCTTGTCATTATCAGTTCCATACACACCAGCTTACATCCAGACCTCAATAGACATGCGTACATATGTGCCATTCGGTAGTCATTTCAAGTGGGCTGCATGGTATAAACCGGGTAAAGACCAATCGTCATTGATATATGAGACCCCGTGTTATTTGGTTGTCCCCCCATCAGCTGCGGCTGTCTATGAGTCCGGATTGGTGGTGGCAAGGCCGGTACCGCTAGAGACATGGCTAGTACTTCCCCCCTTGGCTCATTAACTACAGTTTGCACTTGTGCATGATTGGACACATACATGGACAATGAACATCCATAATCTACACATGGTGCCTTCGGAAAACCCCCGTGGGCTGAGGCTCTTTTCCACACCTTCATGGACTTGGTCCTTTTCTCGTAGAACCCCCAGTCACCCGAGGCTCTTATCTCTGCATCGTTCAAGGAGCTAAAGTACGCATTCCGTTACATACATGTACAACTGTGACAATGGTTAGTGATGAAAACGGGCGATAAGGCCGGGAAGAAGGGTGGTCTGAAAAGGCGGGCAACCTATGTTCCAACACAAAGTGTCGTGTCACCACACGGACATGGATACTTTAGCCCGTGAAAGTAAAATGCAGTGCACATTGTATTTACACACATACATATGTACGTCGCATGTACAAACAGACGTACATTCACAAATGGTGGGTTGGCTATGCACCATCCCCAGCACAAGTGTGCAAAAATAGAAGTTGGCGTGGAACTCGAGTCTACCAAGACGCAAGCGCCAAGCTCAGGCAACCGATACCATAAAAGAGTCTTGGGCGAATTATTCACCTTTCAACAGACGCACAGCAGCCGCCAGTAGTAGTGGTGCTGTTATAACATAGGCATGTAATCTTCACTACAGTCATGTCTCACAGACCCATTTTTCAACACTGTACATACATGGCTATTGGGATGGTCATGGTAATATCACACCCCCTCCTTCTTCTGAAAACCGAAGGCAAGATCATTTCCGTTCGTTATCTTCCCGCATATCGAGTACCGACAGACGAACAGACAGACAAACAGACAGCCGGTAGGTACACTCCCCCTTTACTGTTCTCTCCTTTAGACATGGCTCTTGTGTCTCTGCCGATCAGTCAGCTACTAAAAGCACAAACTATATGATCTATCCAGTAAGGCGATGGCGAACAGCCCTCCACGCCGGTAGTATATCCAGATAGTTGAGATGTGCCTGAGATGCCGTAGTCAGCCGGTGTGACAATTCAAGTACTGGTACAAAGTTGAGCCCCCCGAGTGCCTGGTCGCCTCCTGTCCTACCTGGTGAATATCTCCTGGTCCAAAAGGGACAATGCGCTACATTTATCCTGCAGATTATCTACTGATCGATGGAACTAGTCTTTGGAGCCTCAGCTGATCATGGGCTATATGCATGCCGGGGCAATTGATTTCCAGAAATGAAAAGTCAAGTTGGAAAAGAGGATCATGGGTGAATTAGCAGGCACCCACATATCGTGATATCTCGTAATGTGGCGGGACATGTGGATGTGGCGGCAGCCGTTGTATTAGACGGAGACACCCCCGTTTAGTCAGTACCGACGACCCACTATGAAGGCGGGTGAACAAGCTTCTAGAAGCAATGTGGGTGGTTAGAGACATGGTATAGTGCTAATGTCGGGGTCTGATTGGGGCGAAACCTTGTTATGAGAATAGGCGATTTCGTTGTGGTACTTTGATCATGGCGGACAATTTCATAGTAGGGTTTACTGGATGGTAGGGTTAATAGGGCTGTTTGACTATCGGGAAATACAATGAATAGAGTCGAGAAAAGCAGAGAAAACTTGGGTATAGAATACAACGTCGTGACTAGATACGGTCGCAGTATAAGTGCAAGGTTCATTTTCAGTGGGGCTAGTTTACCCTGTCCATCTCGTAAAAGCGGAAGCAAAGCAACATAAATCTGTAGTCCGCCGGTAATGGAACGTCTCGTGACAGTAAAAAAAACACAGGCAAGTCAAAAGAAGTAAAAAAGAACCCAAAGAGCTTATCAGTGGTGATGAGAAACTGCAATCCTCAATAAGTGATCGACCGCAAGTTTCCAACGATTATCCCTGATTTTTCGTCCGTGACAAATCTGAGTATTTGGAGCTAACAACCCAAGCTGAACCGACACAGTCGCCTGCAGCGTGTGAAAGGCGTCTACTTCCTCTGCAGGTTCAAGGAAGCGACAATAGATAGTGGGCTCCGGGGAACACGATGCAGCGTTGGGCCCGCAACAATTGCATATTTGAAGGTTTAGTTCGGTGGGAACAAGACAACCGAGAAGCCGATCCCCTTAATCTCGGACGTGGTTTGTTTTTTTTGGTAACGCGTAGGGAACACCAAAAGGCTGCGGTGTACAAGAAAGTTGAATGGCCATGGCGTCAAATGTATACCAATGATATCATCACATGGCGCTAGACTGCGGAAAGCCTCGAGCTTCACCGGTGGATGGCGAAAGTCAAGGCTGGTTAGACCAACTTGGTGTCAATTCTTTTTGGGGAACGAAAAATGTGACATTGGACAAGCTGGATAGACCCGAAAAAGCGAAACATTTGAATGAAATTTATGACGTATCCGGGGATGACCAAGAGACAAAAAGGTTTCTTTGGTCTGCTAATAATATCTTTCCCGTGGGGCCCGCAAATATTGGTCAGAATATGAGGTGATGAATTAAATGTGGCTTTTTTTTTGGGCGTATACGCCACAGCGCCCTGTAATGACGGAGTCAGTGGAGTCGAGAAATGGATAAAGGAACAACAAACTCGTGTGGAGAGCTCGTATTCAGTGGATACACCCTCTTAATTGACCGGTTTGAACCAGACCATTTGCTTCGAGCTCTTTGACAAGTTTGCTACATGTTGTGTATCGATTGACATGATGTGATTCTTACTATGTGGTTTGCTGAGACAGTATATATCGGGCTTTGAGAAACATGAATGAATGATCCAACCGAGATTGCACACTTGAAGGAGGACATGAGTATACACTACAGTTTCCGTCTGAGCTAGATGTTAAAGGTTTATAGGGTTCGTAGTAGTCATGTATGCATGTTGTATACATGAACACAAGAACATATCCTAAACAGTCCGTTACGTTAGACCAACAAAGCCCTATTACACACATGCGGAAAATAGAGATACGGGTTTATGGACGTTGCACGCAAACAATTTCCAAGTTGGACGAAGAATGAATAGCCTCGCGCCATACTCATGGTAGTCCGGAAGCCTCATAGATGTCTCTGGAAGCGGGCTTGTGTAAATGCAACATAGAAACTAATTATCGTTAGTTCATGGCTTTTCCACAGGCAGATTCCATAACTTGGTGATAAGCACAGACCAATTGATTGGCTGGTAACTGTCCTTTCTCCGACTGGAAGACATATGGAAAGAGGGGTGTTCTTTTCTCCTATTCTTCAATCAGGGGGTTTGAAGACTCCAACTAAAAAAGAACTGAATAATGTGCTCCTGTCTTTTGCATAGATTGGGGCCCAATCCAATGGCATGGTGATGCAAATCTAAACGGGTTGTCGACGTCACTTTCTATAGAGGTTGGTGGTTCATGGGTTAGGCTTACGCAAGTCGTTATCCAGGTTGTCAGTTAAGACGTTTATGTTCAAGTAAATGATCAGCGAAATCCTGGCACGTTGATTCACTTTCTTCGGCTCACGACGGCCGGGTTCGGGATCTCTGGGTAGGGGAGGGACGGGCATTTTTGTGTCATGTTTCTGACGGGCTGACTTGTTGTGTCTAGCTTCTCCGGTCTTGTCTCTTAATTAGGCACGAGTCAGGCTCTCCATAGTCAACCGGATTATTGAATTCCGCTTATTTCGTGGATATGTTTTGTGGAGATATTTCGTGGAGATGTCGTCCATCATTCCAAAAGCATTGAGATTTACCGCTTGTCTCTCCTATTAATCCCGGTGCGACGGGCGGGCAGAAGACGATTCTCACGACAAGGTTATGTAAGCTGAAAGTCCAAGGTCTGTGGTTGAAGTTGCTGGAATTGGCCAAGGTGGGGGTTGGTTGATGAGGATTTGTCTGGGATGCATATCCCGTAGTGTTTCTAAGAGCTACCGTGGTTTAGAAGGCATCTATGGATACATAAGACGTGGCTTAAGAAGATAAATGGACGAGAGCGTGCTGAAAAGACTGGTTGTCTACAAAGATTTCCGATGGGCGTGCGTATAGATGTCTGTATGTTTGTGTGTCTGCATGTATGTATGTATTCACCTGAATGATGCATTCTGGTCCTGGCGTTCTTCTATGCATGTTGTTTGTCATGTTGAGCTGGATTTGCGAGAAGACGAGAGAAAATACTCTGGTTTAGGGCACTCATAGCCGGGTGAGTGCATGCATTTGCATTTGGGTTCAACAATAAAGCAGGTTATTGTCATGTCCGCAGCCATCGGATGTTGAAATATGTCTGTAGATCTGTGAACTGTCTTGAACATTGTAGCATCCGAAGAAAACAACGAAGGGGGCGGCCTAGTGCAACAAGAAGAGCTGGTGATACCGAAAAGAGAAGTCAAGAAAAGTTCACGATAAATGAACAGCATAAAAACACTGGTAAAGACTGGGCTGGGGGTGATTGACAACCGAGTTGCGGCTCTGGAGCTTTGGTACCGCGCAGGGGAGGCTCAAAATTCCTGTTTTCTCAGATCAGAGTCAGGGAGTTTAGTGAGAGGACAGGAGGAAGGGAGTAATGATATCAACAAAACGAAGATTCGAAAATCTCATGGAAGAAACAAGAAAAGAATCTGGTTGATTGGATCGTGAAGCTTGCCATGGGAAGATAGGATGAAGGCATTGACACATCTGAGCGAGTTGGATGCACTAGAAATGCTAGCATATCAGCAAGTTATCAGTGACGTTGTTTGTATGTTTGTATGTACTAACTTTAAAGGGCGTGAATAGTCGAAGTTGAATGGTAAGAGACTACAGCGAGGGTTACATTGGAGGCGGCATAGGCATTGTTTCGCCTGCATGTTTCTGTGGGCGGCGGTGGTTTATCTCAGGACTACAGAGTCCTAGCACACGGAATGTAGCATGTTTGATTTTGAAGATGATCAATTAGTTGTTGATTGGGTTTCAACAATCCACAAGTATGTTTGCTACACATGTAGTTAATGGATGATTAATGAAGTTTGTATAACGGCCATCTCATCGACAACAAGTTCAAGATAGGGTTATCAACAATCCAACTTAGTTATAACCTTTTAAATTCACGCCTGTCGTACATCGGGAGCCGGGGTAGAAGCCGCCACACCCCCTGACCCAGATGCGCTTGAATGTGTTTGTCTTGAAGCCATTCATACTACTTACACGATTAGACATAGCAAATATGTAGGAGATGCGGAATTTCAAGACTTTTTTCTTCGGGGAATTTGGCCTTGAGGGAATTGTAAAGAGACTGTGTGGCGTTTTTCATTTTTTTTTTCTTTCTTGTATACAAAAGGAATAGGACCGACGGATTGTTTAACGCCACTTGCAGGCGTGGTTACAGGTCCCTTGGGCGCCAAATTATACGATAGGTAGCGACAAAAAGCAGATATAGCGCGATGCTAAAATGGGCCACTGGAAGAGGCGCTGTGGAGACTAGTTCGGGGCCCCACCATAGGCTCTGTAAATAGCCTCTAAGCTGAGCCAGTAACAATTAGCCATTACATCACCAGTGTACGCTATTCTCCCTTTTTCTCGTAGTAACGAACTTGCTCAATCAAACACGTCTTTTGCTATTTTCGCATCAAGAACTTTATCTAGACAGCATCTAGAAGAACGTCTGCCACACCATTCGGATTATTACACGTTTGTGTATATTCTTTAGCTGGATGCACAATCCATCTCGCTCGCTTGCTTCCTTGCTGTTCGTCCAGCCATTAGTCTTTTTTTTATTCCCTTCTTTCACTCCTATTCTACGAATTCCAGCCGGGTTATTTCTGCCCTTCGATCCCGCACAATCCGACGGCATCTCCAAAAAACCCGACAAAGAGCTGATTGCTTTTGCTGCGAACCATCAAACCGGGCTTTTATACCCCAAAACCCAACTTGGTCTCGTCCCATATGTCACTTTCGAGATCGTCGACTTCCTTTCTGCATGTCTTGTTCCTCTTAACTGCATCGCTTAATCCTCTCTTTCCTCGCACTACATGGCTATTGTGCTCGTAGAGAAGGCCCAAACGAATTCTGTTGAAACAAGAGAACGGACTGGTTGTCGTCACTACGTCGCTGAATCATAAGCCCATTCTGAGTTACTACGCACACGCCTCTTTGGTCCACCGCCGCTTCCTTGTCGCTATCCCTTTACCTTGTCCTCAGACGTTGTGCTTTAAACACGCCCCCCACTACGGGTAATTGATTAATCGATTTTGTAGAAAGTGAGTTGGCTTTGCGCGCTCGTTCACTAGACTATCTTTCCTCTGGTGTTCAGTAACTCGACTTTCTGCATCTTCACCATCTCGTTCGACAAGACGTGTATTGCCTTTCTTTCTATTGCTTGCGTGAACTTGTAGCGCTACTGTATACTTTCTTCTGTCTCTCGTTTACGTTGCTCTCGTTTTTCTTCATACATACATACATACACTACACATACATACGACATACAGCATATCCAAATACAGTACACACACGCCCCTCACAGTCTCCCTTCTTCCTTCTCTGCAACGGCGTGCGAACCCGTTTCAACTCGCTCCCACAAAATCCCACAAATAATATCTTAATAATAATACATAGCGTTCACTGGCACTTTGCACGTTGGTCATGCAATCATGAGCAGGCCGACTTTAACCATTGCTGGCCCGGCTGCTGGGGACGCTGATAGCGCTATCGCTGCTCTGTATTCATCCGCAATCGAGGCTACTTCTAGGGCGACTCCGACCACGACCACTTTCGACTCTCAAAACCCTGATTCTGCACCTCTTGAGGCAGAATCTGTATCTTCGCCCACTGCTATTAGTCCACTACAAAGTACGCATGCACCATTACCATTACCATTACCACCTTGTGGCCTAGAGCCGCCGTCTTCTACTGTTGTTTGCCGCTTACACTCACACGCCCTTCCGTTTCTAGATACACACTCCTCTTCTTACTCCCTCTCGACAACCCCATCTTTCGGCTCCCTTGTTCCAGCGGCGCCCCGTTACACTGATAGCCCTTTGAGTTCCAGTACCGCCACCATCAGCAGCCCAAGTACCAGCATCAGTGCCAGCGCCAGCACTGCTGCTGCTTCTGCTACTTTTCCTCCTGCTGCTCCTAAAGCTACTACTGCTATTGAACAAAGTCCCAGCACAGACGCCGCCGCAGCCCACAGCGCTGTATCACCGCAGACAGCATTTGTAGGTTTCGGTAATAAGAGTGCCAGTCCGTCCTCTCTGCCTGTTACTACTACCGTATCTAGTAGCACCCCCGCTCCCGAGGCTTTTGACTTTTCCTTTGGCTCTTCATCTTTTGAAGCCGACCTCCTTTCGGACCGGACTACTTATCTTGCTTCTGCTTCTGGAGTCGTCCTGTCTTCACAAAGACCAACCACTGCACCGGCTTCTCCTGTCCCACCGTCTTTCTTTCCATCTAGTGGCACTACTACTATACCTACGATTGATTTCTCTAATAGCGACTCGCTTATTGACTTTGACGTGGGAATCCCCTCGTTTGAATCCAACCTCGACCTTGACCACAAACTCTCGTTGGGCCCTTCTTCCACTCGCTTTCTTAACGGCCATCCTAACTCGAACTCAACTTCATCCCATATTCGGCCTTCAGATAAAAGCACACTGGCTGCACTACAGTCCTTTCCCACTACAACCGATACTCCGTCTTGCACGATATCAACTGTCGCAACCGACCTGCAGCATCGGTCAAAATATTCCCCAGGCGCTAGTGCCTGCGCCGGCCGCTCTGTTTTTGATTTAATCAACGACAACCACGATAGTGATAGGCAAGATAGCGACAAGCACGAATACGAGGTCCGAGACCCTGTCGCTGCTTGTCCCAAGTCCACCTCTACTCTCACCGAGTCTCCTTCAGAATACCGACTCTTCTCGATGAAGGTCCGTCAGCGTTCTTCGACTGTCGACCGGCCACGATCATGGCTGGGCCCGTCCAAGTCGGCAGTCAGCGTCAAGGAGCTGCTCAACAGTAATAAAATGGAAAAGACGTCCCAGAGTCCCAGACGTTTGAAACGCACTGATTCTTCAAGGCCTGGGTCCTCATTGTCTAAAGCTGCTGTTGCGGGTACTGCCCAAAGCGAAAATGACGTTGTTGAAGACACCGCTACACCCCCCGCGCTCGTATCTTCTTCGGATGCAGACCAACAGCAACGCCCGCCCTGTCCAGCACCTTCGCGGTCAAAATTGACCAAGGCCAACCCCAGTGCCCTGGACAATAGCACGGAAAATGTCCCTGCCTGTGCTGCCACTATTAGTACTGGGGGCCCTGACGACCAGTCTGCGAATCCCGATGCAGGTGTTGACAGGCCCTCCCGGCGCAAGATGTTTGGCATCTCCTTTTCACGGGGCAGCAGCCACATTTCCGATTCACGATCGCCTTCGCCTCGCCGTGTTCTGTCACGCGACACGGCTGCCATGCACTCACAGTCTACGCCTAATCTGCCTAGCTTACGGACATCGTCGTCGACTTCGCGCCTTCGCCCGCCCGCTCGTAACGCTGCCGGCTCGCCATTGGTTTCTAATAGTTCGACCCCAAATTTGCTCGAGAAGTCCAGCCCCAGTAAAGCCCCACGAAACGGTTTATTTTCGCGCATGACGAGATCCGGTGGTGTGTTCCGACTAGGTGGTAGCCAACTCGACGTTTCAGACACCGCCAGCACCACATCTTCCTCGTTAAACCTCGGACCCCCGATTTCCGCCAGCGCCACGGCCGGCAGCACGACACCACAATCAGCTTCGATTTCGGATAAGAGCCACGTTACTGTCACCGACGATTCATCCTTTGAAATGCTTCCTGTGCGCCAACCTGATTCGCTCAAGCGGGTCTTTGACGACATTTACACAGCCGGCGACAAGTTTGGTAGCAAGACAATTCAGCAACGCATGCAGTTACTGCGTCTCAATGTCTTGCCTTTCCTTCAGCGCCACGGTAACGATACTACATATAAAAACCTTGCCATCGAAGATTTGGAGCGGAGAGCGGTGGTTTTGGATAGATGGTGGGTGTTGTTATTAGAGCTACTTCAGGGCAACAATCAACCTGTGGCCGGTGTCGACCGGTTGCCATTAGCCGAAGCTTTGACTTTGATCATGATTCGGCCGGAATGGCGCCAGGCTACACCCTCAATGATCCCACTCAGAGAACGCGGGGGTCATGAGACAATGCATCGGGCCCGGTCTTGGACGAATGCTAGCAGTGACTCAGCGGTTAGCGATTCGGAGTTCCCCCTGGAAGCAGCCGAACACAACATTAAAGTCATGTTTGTGCGCAATCTTACACGCCAGCTTGAGATTGTTGCGGATAAGATGTCTCAACGTCACGCGTCAATTGGTGTGACGACTTTCTGCGGAAAGGCTTTGGCCTACGCTTACTTCTTTGTTCCCGGTGTGGCGGATATGTTGGTTTGGTTGTGGAAGCCCAAGACGACGGTGATGCAGCGTGTGGCTGACGGCTTTGGTTTGCCACGGAGGAAGCGCGCTAGCGATATTGACGACATTGTATCGGAATTCCCATCTTCACTTTCTAGCTTGGGGTGGACTTCAGTACGGACCGTCAGCATGGCTCTCAAGAATAAGCCCGTTCTGCCAGCAACCCTCGACAAGGTGCAGTGGAATGGTCTTTGGGTCAACCGCTGGCAGGGCCGTGACACGGATTTGTTCTTCATCTTTGTCAAATACTTTCACATTCTCGCCCACGAGTTCCTTCCAGAGGATGTATCATTGAGTGACCGCGCGCGGGCTCCTGGCTTTGTATTGGTGCACTCGCAGGTTTTAGCCGTTATCGATGCGACCGTCAACCGCCACGCTGTCATGGAGGCCATGAACACGCCACAGCCTGACGCTTCTAGTGCCGATGCGTTGACGGCCATGATGCCTTTTGGTGGTGGCCCAGGTGAGCTGATGAAGAACATGTCAGAGAACCGTATGTTCAAGCTGCTCAAGGATTTCCTTTCGGAAACTGTGCCCAACTGGTCATCGGCTAAGCGTGGGTTTGGCGAAGCTTTCGCAGCGTTGATGAAGGCCACCGCTAAGACAACTTCTCAATTCAGCCAGGCTGCTTGTATCACGATGTGCGACTTCCTAGAGGAAGCGTTACAGATCTATGATCAATTTGAGGAAAGTGACAAGGACGCCACTACCTTCTTGGATTGGGACTTTTGGATGGAGGCTATGCGGCTGATGCTTAACTCGATGAACACTATGACTGAGATTCGCGTTTTGTGTCTAGTTCACACGGCCTGGGATGTGATTTCGCGGAAACCAGAGCGCAAGCGCAAGTTTTGTCTGGAGTGGCTGTTGACAGAGGATGTGTTTGACACCTTTTTCAATAACTGGTGTCCAATGGTGCGCGCATACTATATGCGCCTCTTATGTTGGCGGATTTGTCGCGAGACCGGCAACACCGATGAAGTTGATTGGTAAGTTTTCATTCGGAGCAATATTTCGTGTATCGCATACTAACATGTTTTCCTGTAGTGTCATCTTCTCTGCTGTGTCCCAGCGTCTGCGCTTAAATTGGTCCCACTATTTGTACCTGCAGCAGGAAGCGCATAAGAATGGCTCTGCGCAAATCAATTCCGCGCCATGCCATCCTGCGCCCGGCAAGAAGTTTATGATCATTCGAACCGAGGTGCACACTGCTCATACGGGTATGTTGACTATGGGCTTTGACTCGGTTGGTCGTGTCCCACCACCACCCGCTGAACCGGCGAAATCTCTCTCCGACAGTTTGGCTTCTACAGCCCAGAACCCGACGGCTCCTAGCAACTCCGCAACTAGCTCGCCAGTTAAGCCAGAGAAGAAGCGGTGGTCTTTTGCCAGCTTCGGCAAGGCTTTGCTCGGTGGTGACTCGTCGGAAGATGAATTTTCGGCCACTTTGGCCACCAACACAACCAAGAGCCGCACTGTCGGATTGTCGTCTTCGCCGGTTAAAGGCCATGCGTCGCACGCTTCCGATGCCAGCTCCACTGGCTCGGCACCTACCTTTGATGCTCAAAAGTATGTGTTCCGTTTCCTGCTTAACTGGCACCCAATGGCCACACAAGCACCTCAGAACATGGAGATTGGTCGTCCGAGACTCCCAGCCCCAGCGCAAGTGATTGTAGCGGGGCGCCGTAGTATGGAAGAGGAGAGAGATCGACTTGGAATGGCGACGCCTACTGGTTTGGTGCAGGAAGCGCGTAATGCGCCGCGGACTCCACCAGCCAAAGATGCTGCCGATGAGTCTATGGAGGAGCCAACACCGACACAGGCGTCTGTTGACGCACTTGCTGTTGAAAAGACTGGTGATTCGGATAGTTTCCACTCAGCTAAGAGCGAGGTATCCCCTGATAAGGAGGTTTTCGAGACTGCCGAGACAGAGTCTGTGGTATCAGCTTTGCCACGGGCTCCAATCACTGAGATTGAACAGACGTTGCCTGTCAAGCCTGTTGGCATGTTTGCTAAGCGGGCTATCTACTCGGGCCGATCATTGGCCGAGTGGGCTATGGTTGTCATTGAGTGCAACAACTTTGTGGAGAGAAGACGGGACGAAGGCGTTCCCGGACTTGCTGAGGTCGAGATCCCGACTTTGACGCTGGAGCCTATGAGACGGCCGGCGTAAAGAACCAGGGCCGGCTTATTGGTGATGGCACGCGGATAGTGCTGGTGGTATATATTGACGTTGCATTTTGCTTTTTGTTTTTTTTTTGTTACGAAGTCTCTGGCATTTTCTTTTCGGCGTAGGTTTGGATACCTTTTTTCGTTTTTTTTTGGGTTGTTTGTTTTTTATTTTGTTTCTTACTGGTTTGCACAAGAAATTCATTTTAATGTAGTTTTGCCTGCCAATGGCATTAATTATCGGCATCATGTTGGAGTATACTGGAATATACATACATTTAGGGTTCAAGTTGAATTTCAGTCTCAGGTGCACATACTAGCAGCAACCACGTGATACTTGATTTCCAGCAGTAGTCATGTTTCAAGGTGTTTGTAACGACGGCGGCTCTGACATATCTGGTATAATTTTGTCAGTTGTCATCAAACATGTTTTTGTGGTGTTTCCGGTTTCTCGCAGAGTTTCCGAAGTCAGTGATTTTGTCTGTCTGTGCCCAATGCATTAGCAAACCAAACCGAACCGGCAACAGCGACAGGGAAGCAGGGACAAGGAATTAGGGAATCAGGAAAGCTCCAAGGCGGGTTTCGGCAAGGAGTAGCGTATGTATGTAATTTAGGGTGAACCGGAATACAGTGGTGAATTTCATTTCCATCTTTCTTTTCTATTTCTTGAACTATTTTTCTTGACTGAGTCAATTGATACCATTTCGATAAGACGATTCACGACCGATTTACGAATATTCACGACAGAATGCGCGCTGGAAATCGCAGATTCAAAACCTATTTGGTAGTGGCCTTTTTGGTCTTTGCTATTTACTACCTCACACCATCATCATCCGATCCGCAGGACTTCTATCATAAAACGATGGAGGCTATGAATCCACATGCGGGATCCCCACCCGATCGCGCCCCGGGGGTAGCGACGCATCATGAGGTCCCGTTGCATTTGGATACCGCGGGAGCTGTTCAGGGTGATGCTGTGGAGGTTGCAGAGCGGTTGAAGGTGGCGGAAGCGAAAGCTAAGGAGGCGGCGAATAAGAAGAGTCCGTTGAAGCCGGATGTTCCCAGTGCGGTGGTTGGTATTGGGAGTTCGGCGGGGGGGCAGGATGGAGATAAGGAGAAGCCTTTGAATGAGGCGGAGGTTAAGACGGAGGGACAGAAGGATGTTGCGACGGAGGTTGTCCCGGCTGTTGATGATAAGGAGCTTGGGGTTAAGGTGGAGACGGAGAAGGTTATGAAGGAGGAGCCGGTGGTTGAAGAGACACAGGAGGAACATGAGGCCGAGCTGGAATTGGCTAGTATTTTGAAGCGCGCACCAGGTATGTCTTGTTATCGATTTGATCGTTCGAAAGGTTTACTAACATCTTTTCTTTCTTTTTTACAGTCATCGTCTTCTCAAAGTCCTATTGCCCATACTCGAAACGCGCAAAGCACCTCCTCTTAACGACCTATCAAATTGACCCTGAACCATACGTCGTCGAACTCGATTTACACCCTCAAGGACCCGCCATCCAATCACTACTTTCCACCAAAACTGGCCGCTCGACCGTTCCTAACATCATGGTCAACGGGATTTCTATTGGTGGCAGTGATGACATTGTCGCGTTGAATGATAAGGGTGAGTTGGTCACCAAGATTCTTAAGTTGGGAGAGGCCCGGAAGGTCTCTATGAAGATTCGGGATGTTCAGGAGAACGATGTTCTCAAGGTTAAGCCCGGGGCTAAGGCGGGCAAGGTCAAGGCTCTGTAAACTATACTTGTATGTTTCGAATTGTTATGTATATATTTGTTACTTTGAAAAGGAGCACGTGACGTCCTAGGTACCCTGTAGGTAACCCTATCTATATTTAGGTGTTCATCAAAGCACCCTTCATGTACCGATCTCCTTCGGGCTCAAAGCCATCCCAGATCTGCTCGATCTCGTCCATAGTCTCTTTATCGAGAAGACGGCCCTTGGTGTTCTCCTCGATACGTTCAACGGTGGTGGCACCGGGGATGACGAGGAGATCAGCGGGGACTAACTCGGGCCAATAAGAGGGTAGAGAAATCACCCATGAGAGAGCGAGTTGTGCGGGTGTCATGGATAGACGGGTGGCAAGAGCCTGGAAAGCGGGAAGACGACTGGTGTTGTGGCCGTAGTTGGCGGCGTTGAAACGGGGATAGTGATGGACTGGATGGTCTGCGGGGATTTCTTCGAGGGATTTCCATGTGGCGGTGAGGGCCTAGATGTGTTAGTTTTTAGTGTCTGTTGTGGGGTATTACTTGGTTTGCACTTACACCGCGACCAAGAGGGCTATAAGCAACTACGGGTATCCCAAATTCCTTGCATGTCGATAAGATCCCATTGTGGAGACAATCGCGCGCCCAGAGACTAATCTCCACTTCAACCGCAGCAACCTTGACATACTTAACTGCCTCACGGATTGTCGCCGCGCTAACCTCCGACAACCCAATCCCGCCGATTTTCCTCGTATCGACATATTCTGTCTGCATCGTCTTCAAAGTCTCCGCGAAGTCTGCATTGGGATCACGCCGGGCATACTCGAAGATGTCGACGAATTTCTTGCCATCTAGAACTTTCAAGACTGTATCGAGAGTGCGACGGACACCAGTGGGGGAACCATCGGGAGATAACGAGCCGGGAATTAGTCCGCCTTTGATGGACAAGGTGACTTTCTCGGCGGCTTCCGGGTGTTCGGTGAAATACGAATTGAGGAGATGGAGACTGTTGTATTCGGGGGTTCCGTACAGTTCACCGCCGTTCCAAAAGGTCGCTTTATTAGCCAAGGCGGCGTCTAGAGCCGCGAAGGCTTGCGGCTTTGTAGATGGGGTGGGGCGCCAGGTTAGACCTAAGGATGTTAGTTTGGGGCTTATGCGGACGTGGTGATGACGTACCCATCATGCCATACCCGATGTGGGACACTTCTTTATTCTGGATTGTAGGCATGGTAATAGTTGTGAGTTGTTTCCAACGTGATATGAACGGGTTCATTCAAAACAGAAACATCATAAGTCGTCGTCGTCACACTGAATTTATAGACATGCTACCCTAACCCTATACCCCACCTCTATGATACCGGCCGGAAATATCGGGAGCGACAGGGAGTTTGCGACGTGGAGTTTAGTTGTTACTTCCTAAGTCCGTGAAATGACACGGGATTATCGAAATGTTCATGAGGTGGATTTTTCAAGATTATTCTTGGCTAGAACATGGATTTGCCGCGTCAATGGTTGTCAGCAGTAGGTTGGACGAGATGGCGCCTGGAAATATTTCCTTTTTGGTAGAATGTGGTTAGTGAGTTCCAGGGCACGGTCCACTTGGGGGAATTGTGGGGCGGGTTCCGGCTGGACATAGGGTTGAACCCCACCAGAGAGGTTATCTGGATGTCGAACTTGGGGGGTTCGGAGGTGATTAACCAGGCCTATTGTGAGCTCTTAACCACCATGTTTGTCAGAGAACATGATTCCCAAGTTCCTACAATTGCGTAGTATGTATGTACGTAGACCACGGGCTACGGAATTAGAAAACCTAAGCCTTGGATTGAATAAGTGTATTGGCCGTGGGAAACTATAGCACACTACGCAATGTTCAGGACGAGAGGTATTTCATAGACGTTCTCGCAAAAAGTCAGGCAACAATAACGGTGAGTTCACAAGCACGATTGAATTGTGACCAACTTTCATGTAGTTACTCTCCATTTAAGTTGTATAATATACTCGTGTAAATCACCGGTGGTTCGTCACCCCTGGCAATGTAGCCCCATCAAATGTAGCAAGATCCCCGTTTCGCTTCTCCGCTGTAACACAGGATATTGAACTCGACACTAGTGGCCCGTGTAACATTGATCTTCAGACTACCTAAGAAATAACATGGTCCCTGACCTTCTTAAGATATGTCCTGTCACCTACGAAACAGGAAGCTGGAAGGTGGGCTTGTCCAACATTCACCGAACCTTTCAACAAAGAGTACATCGTATACCGACCGTAGGAATGTCAAACAAGTGCTCAATCGATCATGATTTTAAAAGGCCAGAAGTTGCGTGGATCTTGGCGTCAAGAAAGTCGAGTTTACGTCTCAGCTACTCTGTAATCGAATTTACTGCTGAGCTCGATTCAATTGTCCAGCTTTTGGGTTGACAGTTTGGCTGGCCTGCAACATCTGCATGATAATATGGAACCATTTGACGATGTATATGTTGTATAGCCGTTAAATCAGTCACATAGATTCGACGTGGAGACATGTATTCCTCTTTTATTTCCCATCCCAGGCTGTTATACAGCTAGTTAGCGCCAAATAGGTAATCCAAGTTTTGTGCCGGCTCCTAAACCCTCATCAGGCTGGGCTGCTCGCATGGCCTCATAGCAGTTCCCAATATGCTTTGATAAATATTGGGGTTTAAAAATGGAAACGAGAACGTCATTTACTCTGGGGTATTCCACCAACGAGATATCAATAATTTTAACGCCTTCACTGCAGAAAATGACGCGGAACTGCAATAGGCAGGTGGTCTGTCCTCGGGGACTATGTTTAAAAATCCGTGTGATTGTTCAATGCTTGTACATTAGCTAGGCATTTCGGATCCCGATTGACCATAATACACCCATGCAAATTGAAAGTGGGGAACGGTGGGAAAGGCTGCGTCTCGTTCCCAAGATATGCAGGCCGGGCTCACTTGCACGCCACAAATGCCAACTCTATTAAGCCGACGGGCGTATTAAAAAGACGGTAGAAACAGACATCTACCAGGTTACGTGAGTATTAACGAAGAAAATCTACATGAAATCGCTAACAGTTTGCATATTCACCCGAGACAAAGGCCGGTTTACAATTTATCTTTCGGGCAGACTCTGGATCGATTTATTCCGGAAGAAAGTCTTCATGATTCACTGATAGATGGACATGGAATCGGTTGAATCTAGGCAGTTTCATTCAGGTAATCGTGGTGACAATTTACAGGAGTGCAAAACACGTGTTATGAAATATAGTGGGTTGATAGAGAAAGTGCCGGCGAACGTTAACTACACGAACAATTAATAGAACGAGTGACATCTCAATTAAACTAAGTCAGTTTGTACCTAAAACGAAAGACTGATAACATGGACTAAGATCACGTGGTTTCTAACTACACCGGTTATCAGAACAAATGCAGTCGGTACAACGCCTTCACATATTAACGGGATGCGGATAAACGCATAACATTGAATTTGATTAGTCTAAGTGAACAGCCTCACGACAAACACCTAGGCTAGTGCAAGATGATGGTTCGGAATGAAGCTGCGGAGTCCTTGAACACGTTGTAGCCAAAAAACGGTCGGTGAATTGGTTTCTTTCGTTTCTGACGCTGGACTTGACGTTGGCGTTAACGGTTGTTGAGTACACCAAGAGGGGAACGGATTAAACGGCCGTGACGCCTGGTTGTGAAGGTCGTCAGCTTCTGATTATCCGGCGCTGTCCTTTGCGAAGATATGTTGTTCTTTGGCGACAGACCCATCGATCGTTTTATGGCTGGGGTGAAACAGTGCAGAAACGACAACAAAAATTGACGAAGTCTTGCACTGAGACGCTCAGATCTCCCGGGAGAGATGGATTCGGAGGAATGTGATTTATGGTTGGCTCGCTCAGATACCAAGCGCCATGACGACTTGGGAGAACCGTCTTGTTGTATTCGGCATTTCCCGATTCGTCGTCTCTTGAGGGTCGTCAAGGTTTGAATTGCCATTGGACACATCTTGGCAAGCTGATACGTGTGGAGGGGATACTTGCGTATATCCAATGTGGACCCAACCCGATGAGCGTGAATGATGTCACCATCTTCATGACTCCCCTGAGTAGTAAAAGGTTCAATTACAATCGAAACAATGAAGTTCGAGGTATGTGAGTACATGTCAACTAGGAAACAGGTTAAAGGAGGTTGACTCCAGGTACTGTCAATGTCCATTTTGATAATATCATTTGGTTTGATATGCCTAACCCTCGCCCGAATCAGAAGTTGACGATCAGAAAGTTGACTGAACACAGATATGGGTAACCCAATTTGTCTGAGGAAAGATAATCGTTTCCTTGGTGTAGTTTTACCATGGATGATTTTAGCTTTGACTGGGCTCTTTTTGAGTGTGGTGAAGGACCAACATACTCCAGAGAACAAATGCGCCCAGGACCAAGTAGGGAATTGATTAATGGGCGGTCCTGATATTTTGTCACGCGGACACCAGCAAAGAGCATGTTGCATGTGACGTATTGGAATCCCAAAAACGTGTTCAACCCCGCGGGTCTTTAAAAGCCCAGAAATGGCGTTCAATCTGTCTTCGGGGAACGTAATATGGCGCTTACAATGTTCCAGTATCAATCCAAGTGAGGATTGCTCTTTGGCTGTGTCACAATCAGGTCGAGTCTCTGGCGTATCTGTCAGGTCAGCATGATGTATCCGGGAATTCCACTATGTATGTCCTTAGTAAGAGCACATATAATAGTTAAGTAGGAGTTGGCATAAATATCCCCCATGGCGTGGATTTGTTCGGCCTTTTCATTGGGATCATCCTGCATGATACAGTATCGATCAATCCAGATGTATGGGATATCAAGCAACTGGGCTATAGTCAGACAGTCATACAGGGTTCTTGACATTGTGTCTGGGGACAATGCACCTGGCTGGCCGAATCTGCTTTCGATCTGGAGGGTGAGCATGTTCATGTCTTGCGCGTCCCATCTGTAACTGATAGCAGAGTAGCGCACATGTTTGTTTCCGACTTTTACAACACATCTTTTGTTGACGCCAATGAGACGGAAAGAAGGGGGATACTCTAAAAGGACTAGTTAGTTCGAAGTCTAATGAATCCTACATGTCTACTAACCTGCTGTTTGTCGCAAATTCTCCCCGCCATATTCAGTGAACTGTTTTTGCACGTGATGCTTGAGGATCGCAGGATTGCAGCGATTTAGGTTATGGCACAGCAACCGCGGTCCATTTACGTCACTGGTTGGGAATAATCTGACCTCCACAGTTTTGAAATCTGAGATTACCTTCCCGGCCATCCATTCAACCCCGATGCTGATGAGAATGGAATTAAGACAACCCGTCACATGAAATCTGTCTGCTATCCGCCATGACATGTAGAGCTGATGGAACTCGAGCTTCTCCTGGGTGGGAGGAGGTCGGTATGACAGTATCTCCGTTCCTATCCCCAGACATATCGGACAATCCATGGACAGTCCAAGTCGTTTGAGACACGGCTGATGACTATGATCACGGATGGGCCAAGGAAGAAGTCCTGGAACCCCAAATGTAGTTGGATTATTGACCAATTGTTGGGTTTCATGATCGTCTAATTCCAAGCAATTCGACTTGTTTAGAAGATAGCGCTTTGGGGTGTCGTGCCTATATCGCTGTTCCTGTTCATGCCAGCACTCGTTGCAATCATCAACAACCATTTTACTGATGATCATTTTAGTGCAAGATGAGCACCAATTCCGATTTCTGGCGACTGTTTCGGCGACTTTCCAGTTATATTCCGCGCACGATTCTGTTTCGTCGCCGACCGGCCGGGTGTGAACAGTTTTAGTTGGTAGCTATGTTAGTAGGTTGGCTCAGTTTATAACATCTTGACAGTCATTTGGGACGGATTCTTACCACTTGGGTGCCGACAAATGACAATGCGCTGATATCACACACACGTTCCTCCTGCCGCTCTTTTTGATACCAACAGAAGTCGTTATAAATTATCTTAAACATTTCTACTAGTCTGCAAGGATGAAAATAGTTCGACTACCACTAAAAATCATTCAACTTGAGGTTGTAGTAGGGCGTGAGGAATTTGAGTCAATTGTTCATGTGCACAATATGCCTGGAAAACAACAAGGTCACCAGACCCAGGCTTTCCACGTTATCTAGCGTAAGCAAGTAATCTCCATCCAATAATCCATAGTTTTATACGTAATACGCCAATGCCGCAAACGAGTCTGTACTGTAGAAAGAGGCATATCGACATTGCAATTGTCCCCTGATGAAGCCAGCGTTAATTCCGTGTAGGGCCTTGCTCACATCGCGGTTGCACATCGGCTATGGTCTATAACCTAGGTTAAAGTCAAAGTACTCCAACTTCTTTTGTTCTTCCGATCTCTACTTAATCGCCTCGGACCGTTTTTTGATTCATAAGATTGTAGGCAGTACTGTGGAATACTGTCATCCCGCCCCGAATCGAGGTCCGTGCGCCCGGAACGACATTTGCTGTGTTGTCGCTCGACCCCGTACCAGGCGGTATTGCCAGTGCCAGTTGCATGGACATTATAAAACCACCTGGAAATTTCATTATGTGGTAAACGAAGAGTATACGGAGTTTCCTGCACCGGAAAATTGGAATTATCCCCAAAGCCCGTCGAGAGCCCTTTCAACCCCCGTACCAGTCAGCTAGGTTCTCGTTCGCCCGAATTTGTAGGCTCATGAACGATTTTAGTGAAGTAGATTTCTACGTAGCGCCCACAGCAACTATGTCAACCACTTCTTATCCCCGTTTTGCACACGTTCCTTCACCATGGACGTGATGCACTCAGAGACACCAGTATACCACTACGCCAAAGAAATGGTGCCTGTAGTATTTCCATTGGTGAATGTGTCAGACGCGGCCTTGGGTGATAGGTGCTCACTTGTGGCACCGCGGTTGAGTGTATAGAAATATCGGCTTCACTGCGCCTAGTGAGAAAGCATCAGACAAAGGGACGCTAAAAATTGGGCTTGCATATTTAGGTCGCGACATCTCTCAATACACATATATATGAGATTTTCGTCTTCCTGCCCTGGTGACTAACACATAAAGATGACATTCCCACCAAGTTGCATAATCCCCAGGTCACTGGTATAACTTATCTCTCTTTTCCAATACGTAGAATTCTGATTCACGATCGAATATTTAATCATTTTGTCCGCTTGATGACGAAATTCGCTAGGGTTACGTGTGACTCTAACCTGAGTCACGTGGGTCTTCAATTGTGTTGGGACGGGTCGATCTACGACAGAGCCGATTGAAGGCTTTGCCAATAACCGAGATGGTCAATGTATTCTAAAGTCCCAGAGAAGCGTAACGAGAAAGTAGGCTTGTCACCGAAGATTTCACAAAATCAAAAAGGTTTGTCTGTACATTGAATGATTTTCCCTGGTGTATCGAAGCATGCTATGTCTAGATCTATGCGAAACTGGGGAGATGGCGATAGTCGTAATAGCGAGTATATTGGTTGATGAGAGTTGTATTAATTCCGGCATCTATGTTCACTTGTTGAGTATATAATGAGTTATCTAAGTAGAAGCCGGAAAACAGGGAAACCCGCGAGGGAGTTCCACCATTGCGATGACGGGGAACATACCTCGTCACGTGATCTCATATCTATGAAGATCCTTGTGACGTCATCAAGCTCAACACCCATGTTCATGTGTTTAACAATCTAACATATTCAAAGCACAATCTGGAGACAAGTTGTTTTCAAGACGTCTGAACAGTATAGAGTACATAGACACCACAATAGCCTATCGATATAATCCTCAATCCATCACAAAGCTAACAGTAGAGACAGATACAATCGATTCCGCGTCACTGTCACCCGGCTCAGCCTGGTCCGCCATGGAGGTAACAACGTTAGGAAGACCCCAGCCATAGTGATCCGGATGCGTAGGCTCGAGGTTTGACATGGGAGCCGGTGGAGGCATTGTATCAAATGGTACGTCGATCACGGCGTTGGTGTCACCGAAAGTTGCACGGATAGTCGAGTTGATATCGTCCACAGATGGTTCGACTTCGAGGTCCATGGCGTGGAAGTGGTGGAGGAAAATGATAAGAACACGGGCAGAGACACGAATAGGGGCAATGTCCTCACCAGTGATCTCATGGGGCGAGAACGGAATCTGTGGTTCAAATGCAGTGGCTTGGACGTCTGGCAGGATAGGCAATGACGGGTTGGCAACGTCGATGATAGGCTGAGCTCCAGGGTCGACGGCTTCTGTTTCAGCAGCAGCTTCGATGATCGGGTCGATGGTGACAGTGGGCATCAACAATTTGACATCATGATCAGTCGAAAGAGTCGCCTGAGCGGGGACAGGAGTGTCCGGAATAATAGTCTCAACACTGGGTGTGACGACGACGATAGGTACGGGTACAGCGTCGACGTCACTCTGCTGAATAACCAGCTGTTTCTTAACACTCTTTTTCACCAACTCATGTGTGGCGACGTCAGATGGCGTAGAAGCTTCATATCGGCGGACCTTCTTTGATTCACGGTCCGGCTTACTCAGACGAGGAACTGACACCCAAGGAGTAGGAATTGGCAGGCGATTGACTTGTATGGGGGTAACAGTCGTTTGCTCGTCGAAGGACTGCAAAGGAGTAAGAGTATCAATCGACGCGAGACGAGACGTAGGTAAAGTAGCAGCTGCGGTTGTAGTGGCTTTGGTGGAAGAAGTGGACTTTGTGCGGAAGCTTTTGGAAAACCTACGACCAAAGGCTCTGAACGCAGGAAGAAAACCACGACGATGGGTAGGCTTGTTCGATTTGTTGTTAATAACGTTAGGATTAGCACCATTGTTGGCGGTGAGGGCAACAGCAGCCATCGTGAAACGTGGCGTTATAACTGGGAAGTATCCTATACTGGAAGAATACAAACTTTGAAGATTCTTGATGTTTCGAGATATTTCAAAGATGAAGAGAAGAGAAATGAGAAGTTAGGTTGGAAAAAGAATCATTTTTGAAATTACCCGGCAGCAAGACTGTATTTATGTTGGTATATGAAGCTAGTCGCGTACAAGTGTGTTCACAACTATTGGCGAATATATGGACTATTGAAAACTAAATTCTATCTGAATCAACTTAGTGGCTGCAGGTGCACCGGCATTCTATGAGGAAAGCTCCACGGCAAAGTCCCAGTTAGCGTCCCTCTGTTGATGAACCCCGTGATCTTCCCGATGAAGCCTGTCAAGCGAAATGCTACTTATTGTTCGTCTGGGACCCGGAGCCAGAGCACTTCAATAGACTGTGATGCAATATAGATCGGTAACGAAGCCATTAAGCTTACAACGTGGACTCCAGAGGCTAACCAGCATGGCCTTTTCCCCACAGATACTGTCTTACAAGATTCCGCGACTAATCCAAAAACGGAAATGTTTCAAGGAATCCTCGTTGCGTCAGCAAGGCTAGTGCCAATGATGATCCTACCAACCACTTTAGTCGATATACATCGCCGCTCATGCGAGATACCAAATCCTCTACGTCGCGCTCAAACTTGGGATCCAACCTCGCCTGATGTCATGAGACGCCTCGTAGTAGTTATTCCACGGGGCAGGTCGGGTGTAATGGTTCCTCATAGGTCGCCGAGAGATCCATCAATACCCAACATAGGGTAGTTACCCTATCGATGGGCAATCTGCAAGACAAGCGCCGCGTCGACTCTGCCAACAAGCTAAAATTGTAGCTGGCAGCTGCCACTTCTTTCGTCATCTTCGTACCTTCCGCGTTTGGTATACGCGGACCCCACAAAAAAGTCATTTTTAAAGCGATTGCAGTTTTCTTGTTCACTTCCACATCCAGCGTTAATTCGTCTTCTGTCAACTTTCGATTTCATCACTTTGCCACTTGAAAACATACTTTGGCCTTCTTTGCATGGACTAGCCCCGTCGAGAGCAAGCTCTCTTCTGTTTACTCAGTCATCCATTTCTTCTCGTCTTTGATCGCGACATCGCCCCTTCGATTAGAAGCCATCGTTGTAAGCACCAATACCCGTCGATCTCCACAAATATTCTATCGTCTGACATATCCTCTCTACAGGCCCTATCATGGCTCCCGAGAGAACATCGAGAGAGAGTGCTCCACCAGAGACAACAGCCGCCGGCACGTATGACCGGATTCGAGTCGGCCCAACCTTTTTCCACCCCACATCTCCTTGCCCAATCAAATACTTCGGGACCGTGGGCGTCGAGCCCCCCAGGCTAGATGTGGCGATTCTCCTTAAACTCAAAAAAAACATATTCGCCATCCCCAAGGAAGCACGCGATCTTGTCAAAGGGCTTAATTCCATTAAGATCAAGGAAATTGACGCCGTCAAGATTCTATCCATGTTGTGCAAGTTGAATAACCAACGCCGCAACGATTATCGAGATCTCATTTTTCTGTACCTCTTCATAGCGGATAATTATTCCCTTCCTCGTCCAAAGGATTCTCCAGTACTGAACGATGTTGAGCGGCGGTTTCTGGATCAATGTGAGGCGGTTTGCAAGAGAGAGGGCTTCCATGCACGTAATCTGACTACTTTGGTCCCATCCTTCCAAAAGTTGACTCTCAGATTTCAAATGATGGTGCGTCAAAAGTTAATGTTGGTGCAGAGCCTATGTCCGAAGACAAGTATTGTGTACGATTTGGTTACCGAAATAATGATCAAGTCGAACCGAAACCACAACCACGACAATATTCTCTGGTGTGAAACCGGACTTTCCCTGTCGTTCCTCGGGGACAAACGGTCTGTTCCGGGAAACAGGCCTTGCGACTTAGTGATCGAGTATTGTCATAGACGGCAGGTCGCCAAAGCTAAGTTCCTTCCTAATGGTAGGCCGCCTACTGGAAAACCTTTGTCCAAATTGAAACATCCTGTTACCAACAAGGCAGACGAAACAGGCAACAAGCCCGACCCATTTGGTGGTTCCCTAGCAAATGTGGCAGCCGCACACAAGAAGAAGTGGCTTAAAAGTCCTGTTGACCCCTGGTCAGAACAGCAAGTCAAGAAACAACGCATTCTGGACGAAACCCGGCGCCGCAATGCCAGGAAGCCGGTGGTCCATCCGACCAAACTCGGAGCCAGAAAGGCCATTGGTCGTCCTTCCCGGCTTTCCCAATGCTTCAATGCAGCATCTGTCGATGGTGAACAGAATGCTGAAGAGACTGCTGACTCCGGTGATGTGAAGCTAGAAAGTGAAGCTCCGATGACTACCATGACAAGCTCTCCCTCTACGTCAGGAGTTATGAGCCAACAGGACGCGATTACACACCCGCGTGAATCCGAGGGCTGCACAACGGAGCAGTCTGTTGCTGGGACTTCTGAACGAGATGAGGGGGGTTCAAAGAAAAGGGAGCGTGATTTGGACGAAGAGAAATGGGATCAGTCTGGGAAGAGATTATGTTTTGAGGGACAACAGGATGTGAAGAATGAATATAGAGATTCTTAAATAAAGGCAGTATCCTCGAGTGGCTAGGCTTCTCAACTTGAATCGATTCGCTTTCATCATTAAACTAGTGTGGTTGGAATGTCCAACAGTTATGACCATTGTTTAATCTTGACAATGCTTTCAGGAGTTAACCGGTCGTCAAAGATGGGAATCCAGTGTATGACAGTGTGTGCTAATTAGCAGCTTGATTACAGCTGGCAACTTGATTTCTGATCAGCCCATGTTCAGAGCATATGAGCACGGGCGCTGGTCATCAAGACCGACGGTAAGGTCAACAGTCTACCCTCCACACACATATCACCCGACTCCGTACATACGAGTGCATACACAGTTTTCCGAGCCTTCCTCAGTAGTCGATAGCCGGAGAAAGCGGACATTTAGACATAGATGCACGGTGAACACAAACAATGAAACCAACACAAACATCATGAAAGACTAGACTTTCCGTCACGACTATGTCGAAAGCGCCAGTTCCACACATTGTCTTTACGAACCAGGCTTTCCATTGTGCTATTCTCGTAGTTGCTGAGCATTGACTTCTAAGGAAAGATCCTAAACGTCAACCCATCTGCCCATGAGTGGCAGGTTATTCGCAACAGTGAGAACATTCGGCAGTATTCACAGGCACACAAATCAATGTAACAGCTTGGCCGAAAGAAACGGGAGTGCCCTTCCACCCAATGGATCTTGAGCCGCGCTCTCGGAAGTGACAGGGATGATCATTTCATAACCATATACTGATACACCCGACATTAAACGTACAACGGCAGCGAGACTATGATACTTGGAACCACAGGGTGTATTAGATCCCATTTCATATTCACGTAATTTGCCCAAGATCAACCGACCGAAGTTGTTTACAGTAGAAGTGGTCAGTCATGCTCTGGAAAGTTCCAGCAACAATTAAGACAGGCGATCCTTACCAAAGTACCGGGACGGGCCGCGAAGGATTTTAGCGTGAAAACGATATCACAATGAGCTGCAATAAGGCTAGTGTATAAAGCTGAATGTACTAGCTGGGATTTCGCCATAGAATTGGAATCCTTTTGAGGAAAAAATCGATAGAATCCAACCAAATGTACACCGACGTAACCGGGGTACCGGAATCAAAGCCATAGTCTTTCCGTTTATGGCATAATCAACCGACTGATAGCCAACTGACATGCACTAAAACCCTTGAACCAACAGGAAATTTGGGGTTCAGTTGTACGCTTTAGAGTAACGATACAAGCGAATTCGAGGTCCGTAATGACTGAACATCGATCTATCACCAACGAAAGAATGTTTTGACGCAGCGGCAGCAGACAGAATTTGTTGCTAAAGAATTCCAGCCCACATTCTCCATCGACGTACCAAATTGCGCATATGATCACCAAAAAAAGATGGACTGCTGCGATATCATCGTGGTCCCGCTTGAATTCCACATCGGTATTCTGAAAGTCAGATCTCCGGCTCACCGGGAAGACGGGTGCTTTTCAACTTGTGTCTTAAATTTGTCTCTAGGTAGCTTAATCGAATATACTATTGTCAATTCTTGTTGCCGCAAATATATTTAGCTCCGTTATGCACTTCTCCAAATCAATCCAGCAGCATATAAATAGGCAGCCAAGCTGCCGTCTTTCTGAACCGGCATCAACCCGTCCAACTCTTGTTCTCAGGATACCTTACTTTTCAATGACGTAAGATGGAACTATTCTCCCTCGTGTGAGTATTATTAGCTAACGCTTCCTAGAAACCAGCATTCTGCCTCTCCTGACAATCATAAGAGAGTACTATCTTCTTGTGTTGAATAGCAACAGGTCTCCATCCTGTTCTGCCCACAAAAGCGATCCACATCTTTGGTTTACAGGCTACAGACAACCGATCACGGTCTGAAACAATCATCCAAAAAGGCACCATGTCGTCGTCATCAGCATCCTTCACCCTAGGTGAGGTCAAGGTCCGAAAGGCCCCCGCCCTTTTCACGCCAAGATACTCTTGCGATATCAGATACTTTGGGAATGTTACACCAAGCCCTCCACGCCTGATGATGTCTGTCTCAATCGCGTCACTCAATCGAGGTCCTGATGCACCAATCTGCCTGAAAGACCTCGACGGTTCAACTCTAGCATCAAAGAGTTATGAGGAAGTACAAGCCATCTTTGAAAATCTTGTTGCCTACAATAACAACATGAAGGACGAATTCCGTGGTCACATTGTGATGAATCGCTTTCTCATGTCCCACTATGGTCTCCCGCGACATGCCAACGCCGCTGAACATAGCCTCCACACACTGAGGTTTCTCGAGGAGTGCGAAGCCATGGCGGCACAAGCGAACTTTGAAGTCAGAACATTTGCAGATAAGCTTGAAGTATGGCACGCCATGGCAAGCGAGACTCATGAATATCTTTACGGCGTGCTTTCAATCATTCAGGGACTCTACCCTGACGAAATCGAATTCACTAAAGGGGTAACGGATATACTAGAGGGATATAGTCACAACCGTCATGCTAGCAACTTGCGGTCCTACGGCGCACCCATTCTGTTGCTGGAAAACGACGACAGCCTAAACGACGACTCGGGGGATGACACTGAATCAGACTATTCAACTGACGAGGAAGGAGTATCTGACGAAGACGATCCCGAGCTCTCAGGCCCAGAAGATGGCAGCCCGTTGTTAAGTCTAGCCCGCCGCCCGCAGCTCTCATCGTCATCTCCCGCGGGTCTCGGAGCTCGTTCGTCATCAACTAGTCCAAGCGAGAGAGGTTTAAGGGAGCGGCCTATCCACGGTCAACGTCAACCAGCCACAGGCATCTTTAGACCTGTCGATAACACGTCTAATGTGGCACCCGTTACGGATCACCACGCAATAGGCGACCAAGACAGCCCCGGACCCAGCATTTGGACAATAAGATGGGCTCGTAAGAAGCAGCACCTCCGAGATCTTCTATACGAAGAAGGGGCACCCCAATTCCCGGACGCAGCAGAGCTTCGTTTCCTGCCACGTCGTCCCGAAGTCCCTGTGGTTGTTGACAGAAACGAGGTTTTGAAACAGTTTGGACGTCGTATATGCGAACGACCGACCCCTTCTAAACTCCGATACTGTATGACTATGGATGAGAACGAAGAAGAGGCGGATGAGGTGGACGAGCTAGGCAACGAGAAACACTCAGATTGAGTCCCATGATATCAGAACAATGAACATTTAGGAAGATGTTCACGATTTAATGGATGGATCGGGAATGTTGTTACAATTGCGAGTACAGCACGCTTCAGGATTCCGGGGCGTGCATTGCCCTTTTGGTGGGGTGTGGACCTAATTGATGTATTCATCTAGATTGTTAGAATCTTGTTTTCAATGTTGATTTACATGTCTCCTTCATCCCAATGACCGCTTGGCGTGCGTGGTGTTCTTGGGGCCTGCCGTAGTTGTAGCAAAATATTGCGTGACATAGATGGCTGTTTCACAAAGTTGTGGAACATACCTCAAATTGTTGTTTGTTCAATTATCCAGATGTCTTCGTGAGATGGGAACTTTATTGGCGAACAAACAATCGACATCAGTTCTCCCGGTAGGGTTACCAAGGGTTACAAAACATGTTCGAAACCGTGAAAAGTGCTTAGTAAGCAACTCTGGTTGGGAGATAGTATCCCGTTCCAGGAACGGCATATCCCGGAGGTGACCTCAGAAATAACTCTCAAAGCTTTTGTGATGGCTCTAAGGCATGATATGTCATCATGCTATATGTAAATGGTGATACTTCAGCATGTTTGTTGTCCCTTCTTGACTTGTCATCCGGTGGTTCTTTCACTATGTTGACCCGGATGTCACAATGACCTGTGTGCCGGAATTGGTGCTTATTCTCCTTTTTCGGGCCTGAAACCTCCAACGAAGTTACTGCATCACGTTATCCGACACCCAGTGGCCGAACGAACGAGAATACCACAATCCAGAATGTCACCTACACGCAAAACATCTGAAGAGAGGTTTCTTAAGGATTTAAAATCTCTGCATGAACTCTACTCCAAGATGTTCAAGGAGACACCGCCTCGCATGACGAAAGAGGTTTTGTGGTCACTTCCGATAACATGCATGTTCAATGTTACTGTTGTTCCATCCGGCTCATACGATAACACATTAGACAGGTCTCCATGACCTCGGCATAAGTCGCCTCGCTAGCGTCGCTCTCCCCTTCGTAGTTCTCAGTAATCTGGAGGCGAAAGTCTCCGACCACGCAAGTGGTCTCCTCCGGCATATCCACAGATGGACCCGATCCTTTTCTCCTCCGCATCTCTTGCAATTAGTCTCCGCATCCTGGTGCTTGAATCTCAGGTGGTATCTTTTGAAGTCGCCGTGTTCCGAACAAGCCGCGATGACTGCTCCCACAATGGGTCTGGGGGCCTCTGGGATAGTGGCTTGGTTTCTCTAGGGTAAGGTGATAATGGACCTTTCGGGGTGTTGGGAGATCGAACTTTGGCTGCTAAACCACCCTTCAAACTTCCTGTGCCTGTCTTCCTTCAACCACCTGCCAAACTGGGGAGTTCACGATAGTCGTAGTAGCAAGTGTTAGGGGTTACATCCCTGTATTATAGGCTCACCCTGCATATTATCCCCTGTATCATTCCCTTGAACTGGTCCAGGGTATGACAGCAAGTATGTTGGTTGCTGGTTGTTGTATTCACTTGTCGGGTATCTGGTCAGTTGCCTAAGTAGAAGAGAGAGAGAGAGAGAAGGGGGGAGATTATATCCCCCAACTATTCAACGCCTGGCCATTATCATGGCTGGGGACACATCTCGTCACATAATCTCTTGCCTATGGAGATCCTTATGACGTCATCAAACCCAACACCAATGCCCACATATTTCACAGTCTCCGACTCGGCGCGGGATGATAGTAGTCCCCAGCATTGCCTACAATGTACCGAGTCACAAAACGGTCTGTGGCAATTGCGTAGAGATCGAAAGAACGAAAGGGTTCGAGTAGTCTTCCCGCAACCGCAGGTATAGACCATAGTTGCCGGTAAACCATAATAACCACAAAAACCTGCGCAGAATCACCACTGCGAAAATCTGGTGACATTTGCAATCTTGAGATGCTTCTTTCATAATGCAGCACCTGGTGTTGGATTGGCTTATTAGGCAGAGCAACCAAGATGATTGGTTTGAGATTACTTGATTATGTAAGATGGCGTAGAAACACTGTGTTCGATGAATTTGCCTTTTGAAAGGCACATTGTCTGAATGGGAAATTGCCTTAACCTTGGGAAGCTAGTGATGAACTGTATGGAGTAGAACGACATATGATGGATAACTGGATTGTATTAATGAGAGTAAGTAAAATTTCCAGAATAAACAGACCATGCACATTCACGATGGGCATCAGATTTAATAAGGGTTAACAATCATTAACCCTTTCGCCAAAGGCTGACAGCTAGCGCAAACTTGGATCGGACGCCGTCTATTTAGAAAGAAAATTTCGGATTTCATTATGTTGACCAATAGTGGCGTTATCTTCCTCTCTGAAACCCGAAGAAATGTTTAAAATACTTCGTACTAGATTTGAGGATCGGGATGACCGCACATTTAGAATCCGGGTTATTGGGGCATTGTCTTTTAACAGTACCGATGAGGTAAGAAGTGGCCCCAAATTAGCGTCGAGGTAACACTGGTAGCAGTAAGAGACTAACAGTTCTAGCGGGACAACGGAGTTGCCCACACCCGACTTGCAGTCAATAAAAAAGAATCATGCGCGGAATATAACCGTAGAGTCGTTGAAACGATAGCCCGCAAGCAGAATCGGTGTGCATCTTGCAATGAAATGATCATCAGTAAAATGGTGGTTAAAGGCTGTCAAGAGTGCTGGAAGGACAAAAACCAAAGATACAAGGACAAGGGTGAGGACTATTATATTCAGTCAACTTTCTGATCGTCAACTTCTGATTCGGGCGAGGGCCAGGCATATCAAACCAAGTGAAACTGTCAAAATGGACATTGACAGCGTCTGGAGTCGGCCTCCATCAACCTGCCTGCTAGTTCAAATGTACTTAAATACCCAGTATAAAACTCCCTGGATTGCATTGGAACCTTTTACTCCCCAGGAGAGATATAAGGATGGTGACGTCATCCACGCTCATCGGCTTGGGATCAAATGGGGTGCACCCGACTATCCCTTCTACATGTATCAGCTTGCCAAGATTCGTCCAATGGCAATTCAAACCTTGACGACCCTCAAGAGACGACGAATCGGGAACTTTCGATCATATCAAGACGGCTCGTCTAAGTCGACATGGCGCTTGGTATTTGGTCTCGCTAACCATAAATCAGATTCCTCCGAATCTGTCTCATGCGCGAGATCTGAGTGTTATGGCGCAACTCTAGGGGTACCTCCATTATCCCCGTTGCATTCTTGTCAGCCAGAAATACCACCCTCAACAGACAAGAACAGCGAGTAGTCGAAGAGAAAACGGTCGAACAGTCCGGGGAGCATCGACCTCATGACCAAGCGTCAGCGCCGTTTGATCCGATCCCCTCTTGGTGTAACCAACAACCGTCAAAGCCAACGTCAGGTCCGGCGTCACCAGAGAAGAAAGCCAGTCAATCGACCGTTTTTCGGCTACAACATGTTCAAGGACTACGCAGCTACATTTCGAACCATCATTTTACACTAGCCTCTGTGTTTGACGTAGGCTTACCAATGTACTCTAAATACATGTAATGTCAGACTCGTATCATTTTGCCTTGAATCCGGTTTTGTATAGGCACAGTACTAGGTTGACCTATTCATATGACCAGGCTGACTAGAAACCGCATGAACTTAGTTCATAGTAGAAGTGTTTATTCGTGGGTACCAACTATCTTAGCTCAACGAACATGTCAACGGTTATATTGATTGTTTCTGGTGTAACATTTAACAGCACTTTCTTTATTAACCTTGTATTTCTCGTCAGACTCGTGTCAACACAAATTCTATAAATGGAGAAGTTATCCATAAAGGTTGGTGTAAACACTTGACCAGTGTAGAAGTTTCAGGCACTTCGGTCGTTGACATGTAATCGTTCTTGGCAGAAGTCCCTTTGATCCTTTGCCATTGAATATTGGTATGGTCCTAAATCAGCCCACATGGAAACTCCAGCTAATATATTGGTATTGAGACTGATCAATAATTACAGTGGTCGTCGTAGAATCTCTATAGTTGATGTCCATTTTGGGTAAATCGCACGTTTGTAACCCCAGGGTAACCCTAAATGTGTGCGGGGTGCCTTTGCCAAGAAGATCACGATTCTTTATATTAAGTGCTCTCTATATGTCCATATTATTTTAAGAAGAACCCAACCCAAGGGGAATTCAAGTTGCGGAGGCGCTTCTTGTGCCGAAGTCAATGTCGCGGTTTTGCTAAACCCAAAGTTTTTTCCTAATTATTACACTGAGCCTACCTTACAAAGGTAAGTCAACATTCAGTGTGACTCGGTACAACAGCCTTTGCCCATCGAAAAGAACAGAGACTTTGGCTGAAAAAAAAAGATAAAACCACGGCGTTAATACCTGGCTGAAAAGATTGGAGACACGGGGAATCGAACCCCGGACCTGATCCAAGCCGTAAGCAGGAGCTTCAACTATGCTAAGGATCCGTCATACCACTAGACCATGTCCCCTCGAGTGTTTTTTGGGCTGCATAAACGGCGATATATGTTACGCTCGACAATTGAATCCGCTTGCATTGCTTCGCGAGTGCTCCCATTTTAAACCCTCCGCCTGCAAACGGTCGCGTTTCTTGGAAGAATGTTCCGCGTCATAAGTGTCACGTCTTCTGTGTGTTCCGGTCGATATTGGTTTCGTCGAAGGGGGATTTTTCTGAGGAGGAGGACAGGGAATATTTTTCAATTACCAATATCGGGCTTATCAACAACCACCGACTACGCACAAATAGAGGAGGACAAGAGTGTTGTACGCCGTACCTTTGCGAAGGAATCATGCCGCAAGCCAACACCCAACCTCTGGCAAGTTGGCTTATTTCGGCAACTACGAAGATTGAGGCCCAAAATTATGCGGGAAGGTATAACAGGACATGCATCGCCAAGCCCCTTACAGTGCTCGTCACTGGGCTCTTTGTTGGTCATAGGAGGGTTCCTTGATGGGACGCACTCGCATTTCCTCACCTCTCGGGACTAATTCAAAAGGACGACACCTTTTCGGTCAGCCTCGCCGGGTGAGGTCGTCGTATTGATAGTTCGCGCTGTTCAGGTAGACGCTAAACAAGACAACAGCAACAACAGCTTGCATCGCTTCGTCAGTGTGTCAAATATGTGGGCATGGGTGTTAGGTTTGATGACGTCATATTTGTTAATTATGCCCGATACCCCCGCCTATATGCTGACAAGTTATAGGGCTAAAATACAACCATGTGCGACTTTCTCCCTGATGAAAGTTAGGCAAAGTAAGCCTCGGAGTGAGGGGGAATTGTTCCACTGAACAATGTAGAATCTGACATCACAGATTTGTTGTCCTGAAAAGCTACATTGCATTTCTCTTTATGTGTGAAAACCTTCGTGAAACTACATGTCCATCATGTTTGAGTTGACAAAGGTTACTTGTCCGCTAGCCACGACTATTTGGGCCTTGAGCATAGACCATGGAAGTGGCAAAGTAAGTGGACGCTCAGGAAATCCCAATGCTATGAAACAAAGATTGGTAAATTTCTAACCGTGGGAAATGTAGTCTCTCGACCGAGTGAAGCACGAAAATTCTGGCGATGACACTTTCAAATCGTGCGCTCAACAAAACAAGCGCGTAGTTACCGAAAGGGCGGCCAGTCAGAAATGGTGCACGTCATGTACCGGAGTCGTTCATAACTACACGATTGCCAAAGGTTGCGGGGATTGCAAATCCGAATTATGGGAGAGACTACAGCCGATGTACACACACGACCGTGACAATAGTGCTGAGGAATCCCAAAACAATGAGGGCCCTCAAAACGAGATGCCCAAGGAATGGTGGTCGTATTCAGATGATGATATCCAGCAACTTTTAACCTTCGAAACCACGAATGAACAAGATCAAACATCGCCTTGGCCGGTACCAACAAACTCGACGAATGGACAGGGCATGAGGCGGCTTGGATTAGATCCCGAGTGTCCCTTGTGCTTCGGCTTAGCGAGAACTACATTGAAGCGGATACATGAAAAGGCAACATCCGGAGCTAAACTTGCGATCAGTACACTGCGTTTTGACATACAGAATGCATGGCTTCATTCGTCGTACGGCGCCAGGGGAAAACGTACACTTACCTTTGGGTTCCGGCCCATTTGGCATGAGCTGGGAGACTCGCAGCCAAAGAAAGAGATTCTCGATCTCAATCTATTTCTGTCTCAAGACGGAAGGGGCCCAATGTTGAGCTACTATGAGTCTGCGCGAATTAACGTGACATATCTGAAGAGTGAGCTGGCTAGAAGTTTTACTACGTACCAGCAAGGCCTGGGACATTCTAACATCACGGCAACTACAGGTAAGGTTGACGTCCTCGGTAGTACCATCACAGGCTAACCGTAACTCCAGACCTTCCTTCATCATTCCGTCTAATTGATGTCAATCAATGTTGTGTTAAAAAGATCGGAAACACAAAAGTCAAGTACTCCGCCGTCAGCTATCGTTGGGATATGAATGATTTCAACATGCTCACCACAGAGAATGAAGCCGAACTATCTAAGCCAGGTGCTTTATCTCTGAAGACAATGTCCCAAACCCTGTATGACTGTCTGATGCTTGCGCGTTGTCTAGACATCCCTTATATATGGATAGACCGCTACTGTATCGTCCAGAGCGACGGGCTTGAAAAGACAGAACAAATTGAAGTCATGGGCCGTATATATTCCGACTCATGGGTGACATTTATCTGCGCTCT
>JMSH01000139.1:0-45362 GCA_000712465.1 Huntiella moniliformis | reverse complement strand
AGGGGTGGGAGGGTAGGTATGTATGTACGTAGGTATGTATATAAGGTAAGGGAAGAACGGATGTTTCATTTTGGATTGGAAGTAGAAGTTACGTTTATATTGTGAGTTTTTGGGTGGTTCGGTGGGTTAGAGCTGGAAGGGAAGGACATTGATCTAGCCCCGTTCTCTGGTCTGGTCTGGTTTGGTATGACTGACTAGGTTGCAGGTACAGTACATATGTATGTATGTATGTACGTAAGTAAGTACGTCTATGTATTCATCTAGAATCCCCCATCCTAAAGAACCATTGAACTAGACCAAGTGAATGATCCCGACCAGCCAACCCATCTATACGATTCTCAAGGGATCTTCAAGATCATCCAACACGATATATCTAATAAAGGGACCAGACCACCCAACCAACTGAAAAAAAGTCACCATATCCCACGAAACATATCCAGACAGGGTCCCTAGAATGATCCCTCATGCTTGCTTGAAATACACATGTTCATACATACAATCCACAAAGTCGGTGAGCAACTGGTCTGGTGGCTGGGCTAGTTACCACCACCAACCAACAAGATGATTCCCCGTCGGTCACACTGCGGAACCACACTCTATTTCCAAGGAAATATCCCAAACTAAATTCCGATAGATAAAATACAATAGGCCAAACTACAGCACACTTGTGGTTTATTGTTACCTTTTTAAAAAAAGCCGGCAATAACGAAAAAAGGAAGTCACGGTCCCTTTCTTTCTTCCTTCCTTCCTGGTTCCTTCGTCTGTCTATACCACGTCGCACCGACATGATCCTATTCTTCCGCATTCCTTATTTCTCATTTCTCAGCTTCAGCACGCCAAGATGATGAGGAAAGGAGACTGGACTTTGTTGGTGTTTATGGCGAAGAAAAGAAAGGGGGCTTGGTAGTTTATGGAATGAAAGAGGCCGTGGGTAATAGATGTTTCTATTCTAGTGGACAAAATATAACACACTCACTGTCATATTACCGCCCGGTCATTTCGTTGACCCTCACGACATACCTAAGTTGGACTGAATTGATCTAAGCCTCCCTCATAACAATCTATAGACTCGCCACATGTATCCATGCAAGGGGTCTAACCGGTCTCTAAGCAAGTTCTCACTCTCACAGTATGTGTACATGTCCCAAAAATATAACCCTCGAGAAAATCAGGCACGTCATGTCATCCATCCAGAAAATCACCTATAACGTCCATTCGCAAATACGAAGATATCCCTTCCTCGCCTCGTCGGCCCATCCACCCGCACCCGTGAATCCATCCATCCATCCATCAAAAAAAGAAAAAAAAAATCAAAATCCCTCCGGCTAGAACAGAAGAAGCATAGACCGCCATCCACACCATGTCACAACCCGTCGATCGAACGACTTCCCGTGTTCCTCGTACCTTTAAATATCTACATACACACAGTCATTCTTGGCATCATTAACAACAGAAAACAAATCTTCATTATCAAAGGACCAAGGTTAATGGACTTCGTATTGGAGACCTCATCGTGTCAACATGTGTTTGTAACCCTATATAACCCTATGTGTATCAATGACATCATGTCAATTGTTAAGAACCGGCGAACGGCGGACTCCTGGGTTGTTTTTTGGTCGGGTGGTACATGAGCGTGACTTGTTTGGTGCGGTGTACAAAGAAGGAGGAAGTGGCTGGATCGATCAGGTGGATCGGTGGGTGGCTTGATTTGGTAGGTGATTTTTGGAAAGACGATGATTGGGAGTTTTATGAATGCAAAGTCGGGCGTGAAAGACTTGGGAATTTTTTAGGTCGGGCGTATGTATGCATGTGGATATGGAGATGGAAATGTGTATAATCGGGCGAGAGAAAGAAATCCATCTGAAAAGCCTTCTTAATATACAAATGTAACTTTGGAAAAAAACGGGTCATTCCCCGTGGATATGCGGTAATATAACATGCTAATACAGTTCCAAGACAACCCCCCAAACAAACATAACCTAAACGCCAACACAAATCATACATACACAAACCCCAAAACACAACAACTCAACTCTTCCCAAACCCTAAAATCTCCCCGATCAGTCCACCGGGCTTCGGCACCGGACACCCTCTTTCCCGCCCACCCCTCGCGACATCACCACCGGTAGGGACAAACTGGACCATCCCCCTACTAACTTGTTTCCCATCGGCCACCACCGTAGTTTCCACCGCGTCCCGTCTCCGTCGTCTATGAAGACGGCCTTGTGAGTCTGTATAGTAAAATTCCGTGGGCGTCGCTGATGGCGATGGCGATGGCGACGGTGTGAGGAGGGGACGGGGTGGTGGGGAGTCGGCGTATGTTATGCTTCGGGGACATGGGAGGGCGTGAGGGATGGCGACGACGAGGAAGGCCGAGAGGAGAGTGCCGGTGAATAGCGCGGTGGTGGTGCGGGAGCGGGGGTGCATGTGGGGGGGCATTTTGTCGCGTTTTTTGAGGGGTCTGGAGGGGTTGTTAATATTCATTGGAGTTTAATCGATTGGATAAGCGTTGGGATTGCAAACTTACTTTGGATGTGAAAATTCTTAGTACCGCGATATCTCAATAACAGCCGTCACCGTCGTCATCGAACCATCTCACTCATCTGAAATCCACTGGAAAAGAAATTCTTCAATTGGCCAATCAGAATCACCCAATTGTCTCCGCTTTGCAACCACATCCAATCCTCAGGCCGCCACAAGAGAATCCCAGTCAACGCCACGAACGTGCTTATATAAGCACAGACAGGGAGAAAAAAACCCTGAGCTTGCTAACCCCGATGGATGGAACCAGGTGACAGGGAACGTCATTGCGACGGGATGAAGAGTTGGTGTATCGGAGTCGTGAGATAATTACTTCAAGATGGATCTAGATAGGTGAGTTTGATGAGATACTTGGAGGGATAGAGTGGTTAACTGACAAACGCAGGGCTATATCCGAACTACGGGCTTGTCGCCCAATATCCGAGGCGCATGTCCGCGAACTATGCCACCGCGCCCGGGAAATTCTCATCGAGGAGGAAAACGTCGTGACAGTACTAGCACCGGTATCCATTTGCGGGGATATCCACGGGCAATTCCACGATCTAATGGAGTTGTTCCGGGTAGGAGGGGACGTACCTGATACGAATTACCTATTCCTGGGCGACTTTGTCGATCGTGGGTTCTACTCCATTGAGACGTTTTTACTCTTATTGTGTCTCAAGGTGCGTTATCCAGATCGCATGCATTTGATTAGGGGGAATCACGAGTCAAGGCAGATAACTACCGTTTATGGGTTCTATGACGAGTGTATTCGGAAGTACGGAAGTGCGAATGTCTGGAGATATTGTTGCGACGTATTTGATTATCTGGCTCTTGGCGCGCTTGTTCTCGGTGCTAGTAATGAGGTTGCCGGGGAAGATGCCGATGTCGAGGTAGCAACCCATGAACCTGACGGCTCCGGTGTTGAGAGGATCCGAAGAAAGTATTCTGATATGCTCTCGGATGTCTCCTTTGACGAGCCGGGGAAACCAACCGAGAATACCTCCGACATGCCCATTCTCTCGGGAACTCCCGGGTCCGGCGCAAGTGGCCATTCAAATGGCACACCGGCGGGGAACCCCGCGGGAGCAGTCCTCTGTGTACATGGTGGGTTATCACCTGTAGTTGACTCGATCGACCAGATCCGCATGCTTGATCGGAAACAGGAGGTTCCCCATGACGGAGCCATGTGTGATCTCCTCTGGAGTGACCCTGACGAGAACGACGGGGTTCCATGGTCTCTGTCGCCGCGTGGCGCTGGTTTCCTATTTGGTGGGGCCCCGGTACATAAATTCAACTATGATAATGATCTCTCGTTAATCGCGCGAGCTCATCAGTTGGTCATGGAGGGGTACAAGGAGATGTTCAACTCAGCCATCGTCACTGTGTGGTCTGCGCCAAATTACTGCTACCGATGCGGTAACGTTGCGGCGTTACTGGAACTTAGTGAGGACGCTTCGGGGCTGGGAATGTTTGCCCGGAGTAATGGGGATGTAGGCCGGTCATCTGGACATGGTGGGGAAACAGATAGTGAGGATGGTCAAAAACTTTTGATGGGGCCGGGAAGACGGTATAGAGTGTTTAATGCGGCGCCGGATGGGGGTAGAGGGATGCCGGCGAAGAAGCCGGTTGCTGAGTATTTCTTGTAGAGCCTTTGTTGGATTTGGGTGGGGAGTTTTGGGCGTTTTTTGGTTGGATTAGATTAGCTTGGATATGTAATTGAAATGTATATTTTTTTGTTTTGGACATATTAAAGGGGACTAGAGGGTTCTTTATAGTTTATACGAGGTATGTTTTTGTTGCGATAGGATATGCGGAGGGGTTTAGAGGGTGGTATGGGTAGACCGGAGTGGTTGGATTTGGTTTTGGACTTCTTATTGGAGGGTGGATCTTGGGTGTTTTTCCTTTTGCGTGTGCGGGATGTGTCTTGCGCGGGTAGCTCTATAGTAGGTATCTTTGTTGGAAGACCTTCTTGGGTATCTTCAACCATTGGTGAGGGAAGACTCACATCTAGTGAATCTCGCAAGATACCCTTTCCATTTTGCTCTTGATAAACTTCAAGCAGAGCGGCCGGCCAGTCCCTAGAGAACAAGGTCTCAAGCAACGAAGAAACTGAACATTTAAAAGCCGTTGGAACCCGAAAAGCAAGAATCTCATCCACAACCGTCCGGACCATCTCCGGATACATCCCCAAGTCATCCGTAGCAACCCCGTCACTCCCATGCAACTCAGAAAATTCCCTCCTCACACAATCATCTAACAAGGCTACTAAAACCTCTCTAGATATCCTCTTCGCATCGTGAATCTGCATAGCCATGATATCTTCCCAAGTAATCTCCACGTCATTCTGGATATCCTGCATAGCGATATCTTGATCGATTAAGTGGGAGATTTCCTGGACAGCTTGAGATTCAAGAATCTCCCGTTCTAGAGCTTTTCGCTGAGAACGGAGATGGCGACGTTGTGCTTCGGCTTGGTATAGATTGGCTTGATTGGCGTGGAATGTACCGCGGTGGATTAGTTCCGGAATGGAAAGCGTAGAGAGCGTGGAACAGACTGAGGGGGCTTTGGAAGGCATGGTGATGATAATGATTGATGAATGTGGAGTTACGGAAAAGTGGCTACAGATACTGGATACCTCACCTTTTTATACCTCTCTCTCTCAATGAATATCACATATCACTCCGGCCATACCGAGAACATCACGATTTCACTCCGTCCTTTCTTCATTCTCAAACACAACCGGTTCATACCAACCCTAACCAACCCTATATATCAACCGCCGAAAAATCCCCAGATGTCCCCACAATTCCCGTTCTTTCATCATCCCTGTCCCCCACAGACCCACATGTTCCCCGTCCACGGCATTCACGACTCAGTGAAATGTGAATACACATGAACCGTCAATTCAAGTGAACATGAGACTGCATATGGTGAATAAGGCCTGTCTGTCTGACGAATATGGTTGGCTATGAAAGACCCGGTGATTCCCGATGGATCCACGGAGGAGGTTAATATGTGCACATGACGTAGTTAGTAGGCTGTCCAGTGAGCCTTCTCCAAGAGAACCTAGTATGGAAACTACTTCTCTTTCTTTTAGCTTTGACTGGCGTCTCCAATCTAAAACAGAATAATCACATGACCTATTAAACAATCAGATAACCTGCACCACTCTAGCACAAGTCACCTCGGCTCGAATCAACCCAAATAAAACCCATATTCACATGCCACCGCCCTAGGAAAAACTCATGGTACTCGGTGTTCCTGACCTATATTAGTCTCTCTCTGCATAAATTTAATTGGCCGGATTCCACCCGATGTCTGACTCGTGAAAATAATTATTGAAAAAAGGCAAAACCAAGGAACCGTCAACTACCGTTTTTTTTTACAGCAGTTACTGTTCGTTTGATATATCCTCTTTTCTCACACGATTGTCTTTGCGTTTGTGGAACACCCTGAATTTCTTCTACTCCTGGATTCTCTACCTGTGCCCTATTAGGAGTCACCTTTTCTTCTTTGTATTTTTTTTCTTTACTTGTTAGCGTTCAATATACAAACCATCTTTACAATTCTCGACAAATTACCCATACCTACTTCGATTCACAATGTCTTCTATCCCGAACGTTATAAAACTCACCCGCGCTCTTCCGCGCCCCGCAATCGCAAGGAACTCACAATTCCGTCTCCGTACCCTCCCACGACCTAATCCATCTTCGACCTCGTCTCGCGCTAGATACATCTCGACATCGTCGTCAACACCCACGAACACTTCAACATCCCCTACCGAGCGACGATCGTTAGCTACTGCGGCGGCAGCGGTGCAGGATGTCCAATTTGGTCTTGGTAAGTTCTTTTCCTTTGTTTTTTGGAGATTCTTGATTACCGAGGGAGTAGCTCGGCGCTATGGTTGCAGCCGATGGACAGAGTGGTTCTTGGCGTGCATTGCGACGTGCCAAGGGCGGACGGCTATAGACGTGGATTTTTTTCTTACTTTGGGGTCTGGTCTTTGGGCCGCTGGTGTCTGTGCTTGGATTGTTGGGGACTCGACTATATTGGGACTTTTGAAAAGTAACTGACCATGAGACATTAGACAAGAAAGATGATGGTCCTGTGCAACTACAAAGTGAACAGCCACAGGAAATCCAAAACGAGAAGGTGGAATATGCGGCACCAGAGGACATTGGTCCTATTGCGGAATATGATAGACGAGTCCAACAAGGGATTCTACGGAATGATAGACATCAAAGAGGTGGGTTGTAAAGCAGGGAGAAACCCTCAGAAAAAACTAACAAAAGCAGGTATCATTCAAAATCTACAGAATCTCTGGAAAGATTTGAGAACTTATGAACCGCCAGAAGTTACACAACCAACGATTGAGTCCCTCCAACCAACTAAAAGCTGGTTTGGTTCATTATTCGGCAAGTCCTCTTCTGGCCCGGGCTCATTAGGTTCTCTCCCGGAGAATCTCCCCAAGGGATTATATCTCTATGGAGACGTCGGTAGTGGCAAGACCATGTTGATGGACCTCTTCTATGACACCATACCGAAGAATATCCCACATAAGATGCGCATCCATTTTCATAATTTCATGCAGGATGTACATAAGCGGACTCATGCCGTGGTGTTACAGCATGGAAATGACGTTGATGCCATTCCGTTTATTGCGGCGGATATCGCAAAGCAGGGGACTATCCTTTGTTTCGACGAGTTCCAATGTACCGATGTGGCTGATGCCATGATTCTGCGTCGCTTGCTGGAGGCGCTTATGGTGCAGGGTGTAGTTCTGGTGACTACGTCTAACCGTATACCTGATGAACTATACAAGAACGGTATCCAGAGGGAGAGTTTTATCCCCGCTATTAACCTTCTTAAGACGGAGTTGCGCGTGATTAACCTGGATTCTCCCACCGATTACCGCAAGATTCCCAGACCACCGTCGGATGTATACTATCAGAAACTCGATTCCCATGCGGAGGAACACGCTCAGAAATGGTTCCATTTCCTGGGCGACCCCGTCCATCCAGAGCCACACCCCGAGGAACAAACTGTTTGGGGCCGCAAGATTATCGTTCCAAGAGTCAGTGGACGGTGCGCCTGGTTCACTTTTGATGAACTCATCGGAAAACCCACCAGCGCAGCAGACTACCTTGAACTGATGCGTCGTTATGACTCCTTTGTCGTCACGGATATCCCCTGTATGGATCATACCATGCGGGATCTTGCCCGACGCTTCATCACCTTTGTAGATGCAGCATATGAGAGACATGCGCGTCTGGTACTTACCAGTGAAGTTCCTCTAGCAGAACTTTTCATTTTGGATCCGGAAGCGCGGAGGGGCGGGAGAATGTCGATTGCTGAGGCGTTGGCGAATGATGAAGAGGGATTCGCATTTTCTCGTGCGGTCTCCAGATTAACCCAGATGGGTAGTCGTGAGTGGGTTGAGCGTGGAATGGGCCTGGAAAGAAAGGGCGGTATGCCGGAGAAGGTTTCTTGGGCGAAGGTGCGTGGTCGGATGGCGGAAGATTATATGTAAAATTGGGGTGGTTTGTAGTTATAGATTCGTATGTGATTTCTCAAAGTATCGCGGCTTGTACACATGTATGACGTAGCGCGTGATAAGATATAGATAAGAGATTAGGGAGCCTAATGCGGATTAATGAGGCGAAGACAGGGGTTGGAGGTTGGGGAAAGAACGAACGTAGTTATAAGACGGGCGCATATATAATGCGCGCGGTTTCAATTCTTTCGTGTTTCAATTCTTTTTTGTTCTTTTTGTTTGGTTATCATAGATACTGGATATCAAAATGCGTTTCTCTACTGCTTTACTTGCTACCGCTACAACTGCGAGATTCCTCGAACAGGGGGAATCTAACGATGCTAATGTCGTTTTGACGCCGGATATTGCGACATATACCGTTGAGACAGCTCCTGGGGAGACAGCGCTGGTCACCGAGGATGATAAATGGGAGATGCGCCGTGTAAGTTCCTTTTTTTCAGGTTGAAGAACATGACTCTAACGAGATAGAATGGTATCAACTTCATGGATATCACTGAGACTCCGCAGCTCGGTGCTTTCTCGATTAAGAAGACGCCTGTTTTCCCCAAGGAATGTACCCATCAGGATACTGTGAACAAGCTGCTTCCTAAGCTTTCGCAGGATAGTATGCGGGCTCATTTAACTAAGTTCTCGTCTTTCCATACAAGATATTTCAGATCGGATACGGGGAGACAGAGTTCCGAGTGGCTGTTTGGTCAGATTCAGGACATCATTAAGGAGGCGGGCGTGGAAGATGTTGTTTCCGTTGCCCCGTTTAAACACTCGTGGCCTCAATCATCGATTATCGCGCGTATCCAGGGTAAATCGAATGATACTGTTGTTATCGGTGCGCATCAGGATTCCTTGAACCTGTGGCTTCCATCTGTTTTGGCTGCGCCGGGCGCCGATGATGATGGCTCGGGAACTGTCACGATTCTGGAGGTTTTCAAGGTTCTTTTGGGAAGTGACGTGGCTAAGAAGGGATTCGAGAATACCGTTGAGTTCCATTGGTACTCTGCCGAGGAAGGCGGTCTTCTTGGCTCTCAGGCCATTTTCCAGGACTATGAAAAGACGGGACGCGTCGTTAAGGCTATGTTACAACAGGATATGACTGGGTACATTAAAGGCACTCTGGACTCTGGAGCTCCCGAGTCAGTCGGTGTCATTATGGACTTTGTCGACCCGGGATTAACCAAGTTCATCAAGACCGTCATTGAAACATACTGTCGGATTCCCTGGACTGAGACGAAATGCGGTTACGCCTGCAGTGACCATGCCTCGGCTAGTAAAGCGGGGTATCCATCGGCCTTCGTCATTGAAAGCGGCTTTGAAGTGTCGGATCCCCATGTTCATTCGACTGAGGATACCATTGAGAAGTTGAGTTTTGGACATATGGAGGAGCATGCACGTATGACGTTGGGGTTGGCTTTTGAGCTTGGTTCTGCGGATTTTGAAGCGTTGGAGATGGTTGCGGGGGAGTTGTAGGTTTTCTTTATTCAGGGACTTAGGCGGTCTACTTTCCATTCTTCCCCTTCTTTAGTAAATACAAATCGATCATGTAATCTACTATCCCGGCCCTGCCAAAACTCCATCCGTTCCGGCCAAATCCTCAAACCCCCCCAAAACTCCGGCACCGGAATCTCCTCCTGCCCATCAAACTCCCGTTCCCTCTCAGCAACCCACCCCTCCAAGACCTCCCGTCCATCATCCCCATTCTCCCCTTTCAACACCGCACTCTGTCTACTAGCCCACGCACCAACTCTCGACGCCCGTCCCCGCACGTTAAAATACCCCTGACTTTCCTCCCTCGCCATCCTCACCGCGCGCCCCTCCACCCGCACCTGTCTCTGCAACGCCTCCCACCAAAACACCAAACTAACATTCTCATTCGTCGCCAAGTCGCCCGCCTTCCGCGACGTCCCAAAGTTACTATACACGACAAAAGCCCCGTCGGCGGAAAGTTCCTTGAGGTATAGCACGCGCGAAGAGACCCGGCCGGAGGGTAACTCTGCGGTGGAGAGCACGCAGGTTTCCGGGTGTGAGACCGCGGGGGATAGACCGGACTGGGGGTGCGGGTTGGCGCAGGCGCGGAACCATGCGTGGAATTGCTCGGTGGGGGAGGTGAGGAGGTCGGAACGGGTGAGTTTGTGCAGGGTGAATTGGCTGGCTTGGCCGGAGGATTGGCCGTCTGGGCCGGCGGGGGCGTCTAGGTTTGTTAGAGACTTTCTTTTATATGTACAAAATCACTTACAAATTAAGGAATCTTTCTTCTCCATTATATACCGTCGTTGTATTCCCGTTACCCCTCTTAAGAATCCCCTCGTTCGTAACATTCCCCTCATTATATAAACTACACTATCACTATCGATAATATCCACCAAGTCACCCCACAACGTCATACCATCTATATTCGGCCCGGGTAAATCCCGGTCACCCTAACGCCTAACCCTACTACCGTCCCTGAAATCGTGAAATAATCTAGACGGCTCTATAGATCCATTCCGTGTTTATACCCAACATAACCCCCACGGCATCTCACCTTACATACTACATCACCTCACATGACCATCTCAGCTCAGTGCTCAACCGTCCATCCAAAGAAACGTTCCACCAACACAGCAGGCCTCACGCCCATCCCCTTAAATCATAAAGAGAAAAGAGAATAGAGACAACAAGAGACAAGAATAGACTACACTAGACTGTCTTATACAAAGTTACATCTCACATCATATCAGGTCCCGTGACGACACATAGAGTAACAAAGCAAACAATCTATTGTATTATAATGCATTCGGTACATCCAAAACCAACCCAACCCAAGCGAAGCGAACCGAGAACCCAAAACTTTTACAAAAGAAAAGACGAAAAAGAAACCCAAACAAAAAATGCCAGTCCTGTGATACCAAGCACAAATGTCCCTCATCTTGAGAGTCAATGAAGCAACCTCATAAATCAATCAAAGTTATACTTGCCCCCCCTCTGTAGCCCGCGGCACAATGCCTTTCTAAGACCGCAACCACGGGTCATCTAACAACTCTCTGGCCGTAGCCCGATCCTCCGGAAGCCAAGTCAGCATACGCTTGGCAAAAGCAATGAATAGCTTCTGCTCCTCAGCATTCTCAAACATGCCTGTCTGACTCTCAAACGAAAAGTTCACCTTTTCATCTGGAATGACTTGTGGGTAGGCAAACCGCCCCCACTTGTCAAACACAACCTTTCTCCGGGCTTCGGAAGCGCGTCCCGCAAGTTCCTTCGGAGGAGGTCCAAGAAGCCGGATCATCTGGCCCATACGGACTAGGTGCGAAAAAGGAGAATCAGCCTCTAGCCGACCATCTAAAAGGTTGACCTCGGCCAACAACTCCCACATAACCAAACCCAGGTTCCAGATATCAGCCGAGTACGACCATCCGCACTCGAGGAATACCTCGGGCGCGCAGTACTCGACCGGCTGGATGGCATGGTTCCACGGGCCCAAGTCGCCACGAACAGACAAACCAAAATCCGTAATCTTCACGTACGATACGGCATGGTCAACCGACCCGAATTCGGGCCGCGATTCATACACCCGGCGACCGGCTCTTTCAACAAACGGCGCGGGGTGGGCATCATTATCTGCGACATACTGTTCCAACACACCAGGATCCTCAAAGTCAATCATGAGATGATCGGCCTTGAGATCTGTGTGAATGATGTGGCATTCAGTGTGCAGATAATCAAGACAAGTCAACACAGAAGGCATAATCTTTTTAAGGACAGCGGGCGTAATCACACCGTCCTTAAACTTCTGGCGACCGAGGAGCCATAGTGGCTGACGGAGAGGCTCAAACGTCATGCACAAGTGGTCTCCATTGACGCCTGGAATATTAAAGGCGTCAATCATCTCACGCAGATAGTGGCGGCCCGGGTGGTTACTCCGGGCGGCAAACATGTGTCTGGTGAGGTCGAACTCTTTCTTTGCCGTCTCAACGACGACGGGTGAGGAGTTGGTAATCTTCAGAGCCACAAAACGTTGTTTGGGGCTCTTGGGCTTCATATCCTCCGCCATCCAGACAGTAGATCCTGTGCCCCAGCCCATCTTGGAAACAAGACGGTACCGGCCACTGAGGACCTCGCCAACCTCGGCGGCATAAAAACTCTGGGCATCGTACGCCGCGTATCGCTCCTCTTCAACAGGCTTCTGCGCGGCCTTGGTCTGGTAAGACGTAGCAGAGGGAAAAGGAGATATAAGAGAAGGTGTGGCGCGAGGAGCGACGGGCGCCTGTGGTTGTGGCTGCGGCTGAGAGAGGGTCGACGATGGATGGCCGGCGCTGGATGCCGAAGTGTAAGAGTGCCGGGCAACTAAAGGCCAAGCAGGACGCACCCGAATAGCGCGGGCGCTGGCGCGAGCGGGAATGTGTGAGAGACAGGACATTGCCTCACAATGAAAAAAATAGAAATGATCGTGTAGGTAGCGAAAAAGGCTTCAAACCAAGCACGATAACACAGCGGGTGGGTGGGTATCTGTTCCCAATTGGGAAGCAGGCAAGTCGGACAGGCAGGGAAAAAAAAGAGAAGACAACGGGAAAAATGGATAGAAAAAGTCGCTGAATCGATGAATTGTTGATCTTAATGAACAAGTCTGGAGCTCTCCCGGCGTGGAGAGAATGTAGATGATTGCGAGAACATTAAAGGAGGAAGAAGGAAAAGAAAGAAACAAGAAACGTTGGGAGAAAGGACAAATCAAAGCGGCGAGACAAATAACGTGGAAGGAGAAATAGGGCCAAATCGGTTAGTTAGTTGCGTATGTATTGGTGGTGTATACAACTAAAACCGACAACTAAACTGGAATGAACAAACTGCAAACAGCCCAAAAACAAAGACGAAGTGCAAGTGTGTATGATAAAAGTAAGAGTGAAAAACAAGAAAAAGAGAAGGAAAGAGGGAAAACATTTGCCGACCATCCAGACTCTTTAATACTCAAAAACGAAACTAAAAAAGAAACAACGGCCAGAATCCAGAAGGTGTCGCAAGCTCTCTTTCTCATTCTTCAATGCCCAGTTTCCTTCTTTTCTTTGCCTCCTCCCCCTCAGGTTTTTTGTCTTTGTTTGGTGGTTTAATCCATTTTTTCACCTAGTGCCCGTATCTCCCGCCCGTCCGTCCATATCTACAAAACACAGCGCTAGTTTTAAAGAGTTTAAAAAAAAAAGGAACCCTATGCATCCGCCGCCTTCTCCGTTTCAGCGCCCTATCCCGCTATCGAAAACCAGAAAAATATACTGTATACAGAAGGACCTCTTCTCTTTTGGGAAATGGTGGTTTTCGCTTTGGGAGGCCGGGCGGACATGGGCATGAGTACAATTGGTCATATGACCCAAGCCTCAAGACCGGGATTGCGAATTTGGGTGGGTGGGTAAGTTACCCTCTTTGATATCACGGATTGGTGATTATGTAGGGAAAGAAGGGGATTTTGTTGTAACCGTGATGATGAATTTGATGCGGCAGGAATAGTCGGTGAACGAAAGGGCGAGGTGCGAATACGGCACCGAGATAAGGCTTTTTCACTAAAATGTCTCGACATAGACCTCTCTTTTTTCGGCACCGTCTACATACATACATTATCTAAATGTCTCTGGATTTTTTGACAGTAGTAGAGTAGATACCGGCATTCTGTTTTTAGATTTTCTCGCCATCAACTCGCTAACCCGCACCGCTAGAAAATCGGCCAAAACTCTATGCACAGGGCATTACGAACCCATCCAATTCATGCCTTCCCTCATTCCCTACTCTAACAATGTCTGTACCTTCCCAAAGCTCTGTATGTCCCTCTCTATAAACTAACCCCCCCTCGCCCCCCGAAAAGTTCCAAAATCCAAAACATCCCCCAGAAACTCACCTACGCATGAGCCTTCCTACAACATCTCACAAATTGTAACAATCTCCTCTTGGCATCTCATGGGAAAAACAACGGAAGAGAAAAAAATATATACCCAAACCCTATTGTCATTAGTGCCACAAGGAGTCGGTGCAACATGATCATTTTGCTTGCGCAATTGAATTCCTCGTTGAGCCGCGCCAACGCCAAGCCGTCTTCGGTCAACAATCACCGGAGCCTCGGTAAAAAAGCAAGACATTTTAGATGAGATCATATGTAGCTGAAAATGGGATTTTTATTGGGGAAAATTCACTTCGTGTAACATTATAAATCTAATTGAGATATGAGGAAAGTCTAAGCACGGCACATGTGGCCCGTGTTCTCGTCGACGGTCCAGTAATCGGACCCAACGGTCTTGAGAGACCAGAAGAGGTGGGAAGGATCCCAACGGTTCTTGATGGTGTTCAGGGCGTCATAGTTGTCACCGAAGAAGTCCTCCTTCCATGTGGCAAGGTTGAAGTCAGCCTCGTTCATGTAGGAACCGGTGTTGGGGGCCACCTCGTGGAGACGGGGGACGAAATCGTTGGTCATGGTGGTTTGATCCTCGAGCATCTGGTCCCACGCACTAGGAGTGTTATTCCAGGCAGTGGTGATTTGAAGCTGGATGGTGGTGTTTCTCCACGCGGCGTGAACCGAGTTGTCGGTCGTCTTGACACCAGAGGGGGGAGTGGCCTTGAGAGCGGATCCGACGGCAAGACCACCGTTGGTGACAATGTACCGGAGGGCATCGGTGAGACCGGTGTTGTTGTTGGCAATCACGTCAGAGGTGATTAGGCGGGAACCGAACTGGTAGGCGGATACCTCGACGTGACCGTAGGGGAGAGGTCCGTTCCACGTGTTGTAGTGGTCGTAGGTGTTGGCGGACTGTGCAGAGGAGTTGGAAAAGTAGATGCTGTTGGTGTTGAGAGTTGACACCCAGGGCTCCATCATCTCGTTGATATCGGCAACTGTGCCGTTGAAAAGAGTGATGGGGTTGATCACCAAGAAGGAAGTAGTGAAGTAGTAAGTAATCATAGCACCCTTGGCAACCAAGTCGGGAAGCATAGCATGGAAAGCAGCAATACGCTCAAACCAGACGTCCTGGGTAGTGTACGCAGCAGTAGCCTGGAGACCCCACCCAGCAATAGAAGCATCAGGGTACGATCTCACGGTAACAGCCGTAGCCACAGCATAGGTACCACCACCACCACCGGACATAGCCCAGAACAAATCCGAGTTAGTCTTCCGGTTCGCAATGGCAGTCTTACCATCAGCGGTGACGACCTCCCACTCAAGAACCTGGTCGGCAGCCATACCAAAGACGGAAGAGAGAACACCGTGACCACCACCCTGGGTGAAACCACCGGCGACACCAACGGTGGGGCATTCACCGGTGAGAACAGTCCGGTTAAGGGTGCGCGCGTACTCAATAGCTTCGTATCCAAGGATGCCAGCGCCGAGTTTCAAGGCGGTGCCGGTGTATGACGAGTCAGACCATTGCACGGTAGAGGTGTTCTTAAGGTGGTGAGTCCAAATGTTCAAGGAGCCAGCACCGGTGGAACGACCAAGGAAACTAGGGTTGTTAGATGATGCGGTTTATGATATTGCATGAAGGAACTTACTCGTGGCCAGTGTTGCGGACGACCAGGCGGACATCCTTTTCACGGGCAAAGTTCACGGCGGCGACGACGTCACTAACACTAGTGACGTTGACGGCGTAGCGAGCGTAGTTACCGTATTCACAGGGGGTAGTTCTGTCGGTGAAGGGATCACATGACTGGTTTGCGAAGAAGGGTGACATGACAGAGGTAGCATCGGGCTCGCTGATTTAAGTTAGTGATGGATGTCTGTAGGGTTAATGTTATAGAGACTTACTGGATCTCAGGGGCCGTCCAGTTATCCTGGAGTTCGGTGCAAGCAGCCTCATCATAGTTGGGGTCATGGCAGACTGAACCGATAGGGACAGTCTTAATCAGACGACCGCTAACGGTGGAGTTGAGAGAGTTCCATTGGGAAGTAGAAGGCCAGCAAGAGTCCTCGGGGAGACAAAGACAAGTTTGGGAGCTGGAGTTTGAAGAAGTGAGCTTGACCTTGGCATCACGGGCGGAGCAGGTAGCCGCCAAAACAGTAGTGGCGTTAACGAGAGCAGTGACACGCATTGTGAATTATAAGTATGTATATAACGAAAGAACAAAAAGAAAGGAAGAAAAGAATGAATGAATACCCGGTCAAGTGACGAGGGAGGTTGTAGCTACGAAGTGGCTTGAGGGAGGAATCTAGATATTGTTGGGATGGACGACGGTTCTAGGTTATATAGATGGACTTGTTCATAGGGATGGATGCTACGGAGATTGTACGGGGATGAGGTTATACAGTTGGGTAAGCATGTAGAAACGGAGAAATACCCGCTTTCGCATGACAATCCGAGATCGTGGTGGTCTGAAGGGCGGGGCTTTGTCCGAATGTGGTTGGTTTGTATTTATTGACGGGTGCATAAGCACGGTGGAACAATGGGATGATTGGGGAGAAGGGAGATAGGTAAAGCTTTGACTGACATGTTTGTTATATTGAAGACGTACATATGTACGAATGTACACGAGGATGACATGTGGATTTCAGGGTGCGATGGATTTTAAGCTTGGGCTGGAAGATGCATGATGATGTCGGAGATTTGGTTAGTGATGGATGGACAACGGTGATATGCATAGCGAAGGAGGTACTAAAGTTCAAAAGAGAAGGTGAGGAAGTGGCGGGTATTTGTGTCAAACCCATCCCATAGCGAGTCATCACCGGTCCGTCTATTCCACTCATCCTGTCTTCTCTACCAAGGTAGTATCGCCACTTGGAGATACCACGACACGACGGTAACATGAGGATATAGAAAAAGTATAGCGTCTTGGCACCCTCCCCCCTGTGTCAAATCAATAGTTAATAGACCATAGAGATGCAGCCATGCACATATGTATGCAGCCACCAACAGAAACGGACCCAGCTAGATATCAACTAAGGGAAATGGTGACGGTCTGTGTGGTGTGGTGTGGTGTGGATGTTGGATTTGGGCGGCTTTGAAGGGAGCTGGAGATGGGAAATATGCAAGGTGTTGTGTGGGGGTCTGCGAAATGGGGCGTTTACTAGTGGATTTTAGCCCTTGATTTGGCGGGAGGGATGGGCCGATGAGGTTGGTTGGTTTGATTTCAGGTGGTACGGACGTAGGTTAAGTGGGCTATGAATCTGTGTATGTACGAAAATCATAAGAAAGGATTATTGGGTAGCTATATAAGTTTAGTTGGGCAACAAAATACAAGATAAGCTGAATAGTCAGCAAAGAACCCAACGCCACCAAACGCCACAATTCTTTCTGACAAGATAATACCGGCGAATCAACCGGTATTCCCATGACAAACGACGTTACACTCGTTACAACATAAGCCACCCATCCATCATCTTTGTGGATAACACACGTGTGGAATCCCGCACGAGCCTCTCTGATTTGACACAATGCACGCGGGACTCCGACCGACCGAATAAGTGCCATTGCCCGACACGACAACAAGAGAGTGCTGACTACCTCGTGTCTCCGGTTGCATGAAGAGAGTTGAGGTGGTATTATCACCGGAACCGTGCCACTCGGGGTTGAAAAGGGGCCGAGAAGAGAAGGAGGTTCGTTTTGGAGAAGTGGTATTGCTTGGAGATATTGTAACATGGAACTGTATGTAGTGTACATGCAAAATGGAAGTATGGAACAGGCTAGACTTGTTGTATGGTTCCTTATAAATCGGGGAAATATTAAAGTCAACCGGGGCTATAAACTCTGCCGTGAGCCAAGAAACTATTGACGGTCCAGCCTTTTTAACCGGCTAGTTCCAAACATCTGGAGGTACATATGTAGTTAACCCTACCACAAAATCGTGTTAATTTACATGGTTTATACAAACCGAACTATACACAAGATATGTCAAGCACCACGGAAATCAGCCATGCTCTGTGCACATAGCCGGATGTATTGTACGTACATAGGTACAGTTCAACCCACAGACCACGTCTCTGTATCTTCCTTCTTTCCTTCCCGGGCAAAAAACGCGGAAAGAAGACCAAGCCGATGCGTGTGGACATACCAGAAACCGAGCATAACAGAACATGCATTGAGATGAGCAAAAAAAAAAGACAGGAACGGATCCACGTGCCGCGGACGGTGATGGTGGACGGTGCGAGCTTTTGACACTGAGTGTGGTGGGGCGGTTTTAGACGTGGTGTGGGTAGTATTTTGTTGTCGGATTTACACCGGTTTGGCCGTCATTGAGGAAGAGGGGATTTACAGACATGAACGGACGTGGTGGACGGGGCGGGTGACGGACGAACGACTGTGGTCGGATACGTATTTACATGTTGTTGAGAATGGATTTGCATTTGGACATGTGGAAGCTGACAAATGTCACCTCATTTCTTTGGTACATGTTTACATACATAGGATATGTATATGCCGTCGGCTGTTGTCCCTTGAATTACCAAAGTCATCTCGTCTCTCTGACATGCAACAAGTCAAGCGTCCCCGGCTCTTGAACTCGAAGATGAAAAACTGAACCGAGACAAGCTTCCTTCACTTCAACTCGTCTAATGCGTGCAAACAGGTTACATGCGCACAGATGTAAGTCAATATAGTCTGTTTGGTTTGCGTGTGAAGTAAGGGGCCATGTAATGCACTGACGTGTCGGAAGGAAAGAAAGGAAAAGAAAAGAAGTTTGGTATTTCCGAATTAGTATGTCCATTGATTAGTTTGTACCACGGAGCGAGAAGAACCGTGGGTATTGTATATTGTGGCAGGTGTCAAGACTTGGTATGAGCGGGATTGATGGGTTTGTCTGACAGTCGGGAATATGTCTGACAGAAGATGTTTTGCGTATTTGAAGATTTGAGGGGACTTTTCGGGCCGGTATGATGACGGGATGGTAACGAAGATGAGGAATCACAAAATGTTAGTTTCATCACATTCATCACTAACTCCATATCCGCAGCAAGAAAACAACAAACCCAGTTTCTCTTACAAAAGATATTAATCCCCACTAGCACCAAACCAGTTTAGTTCCCATCAACCCCAGGAGATTTCTCCCGTCCACCTGTAAAATACGTATATTTTGCCGTTTTACCCCTGGAAGACACTATACTCGACTCAGGGACTCGAGAGGGATTTGTGGGTCTCGAGGTGTATCACAAGTAGTGTTCAAGGATAGACCTGGAGACATCCGTTGGCAGTTACCGGTTGGTTCGTGGGGTTTTAGTGTTACGGACGAGGACGAGGAATTTTCCATTTTTTTTTTTTGGTGGGGGATGTCCTAAATGGGAGGAGGAAGGAGGGGAGATAGGAGGAAGGAAGGAGGGAGGGAGTTAAGGAAAGAGGGAAAGAGAGGAAGGAGCGAAGGGGAGATAGAGAGAGAAGGGAAGGTGTGTTTCTTTTTTTTGTTACTTATAAGATATGATGACCTTGAAGGTTGTTTCGGAAGAATAAAGATGATAACGGCTTTTACTTCGGTAGAGAGATTGATGAGAGAGAAGAGACACCGGATATTTTTGGTAGAAGGATGTTAAAGGGACTTAAAAAAGCAAAAGAACCTCGCGCAAACCCACCATCTCATGGCTATCGCGATCTACTAGACTAAAATGACAAAAGGCCGCAGGGCAGCGGATACAAGATACATGGAGGTTTAAAAGAAAGAAGGAAGGAAGGAAGGAACAAGTTCTGATGGGGCTAAGTTGTGGAGTTTGTAGATTGTTTGGATACATTGGAGTGTGGAATGTGGGTTTATAGAAACTGGTTGGTGGAATTGAAAAGTGGTTATAGGGATGATTTTCATGAGGTTTGTGATTTGGAATGTGTATTCGTTTTGAATTATGGAGCTTATGCGGTGTTAAACATATAGACATGGGGGTTTCTAACTGAGTAGTGGAGTTACATGGGTTACTAACTAACCTGGTGTAAGTCAATTTGGTTTGTTGGTACATACATACAGTTGAAGAGACTCGATCAAAGTACCGGCATAAACAAGTCAAACGTGTTTCCAAAATCCAAGACGAACTACCAACTCTAGTCAACAATCCATCTATACATACAAACTAGGCAAATCCATAACATAGTCCGACCAAAAGCCCGGTAGTAACGTCGTCCATCCATCATCCCATCCTATATCCCCGTCTTCCAAACATTTTAAAAAAAGCTCAGTCTAAAACCACCCCTTCAAGTCAGTCGGACCTTCATAAAGGCAGAAAGGCAACTAGTCAACTTCAGGGAGTATCTAATTTATCCACATGGTTGGTTTCCTATATATACAGATCATTCTCCCACATTTGACATTCTTTAGATTATACAATTGAAGAACTTCTTTGGACTGGTTTCCGTTTTTCTATAGAGACTTCATTATATCATGAGATTATATCACTTTTTCATCGCCTTGTTGGCTGGTGTGGGAGTTACAATTGTAGGAGCTTCAGATATTCCAGCTTGTGGTGTAAGTTCCCCATCATATCTACAATCTTAACACACCCAAACTAACAATAGAACCAACAAAGCTTGCCTGTCTAGTCGCCGCCGTTGAAGATTCACCATGCTCATTAACCAACAACACCTGCATCTGCACAAACACTACTCTCACCTATGAAATCGAAGTATGTGTCCTATCAAGCTGTTCTCCCAAAGACATGCTCAGTAAGTATTCCTTTCTCACTCCAATCATCTCCACCCAAACTAACAAAACCAAAGCCACAAAAAACGTCACCTCCACAACTTGCAACGCCCCTATCCGTGATAAATCACGAACCTACAACACCGTCTCCGACATATTCGGCATCATATCCGGCCTTATCGTTGCCGTCCGTCTATTCTACAAACTCTTCATCTGTCGTACCGATCTCGGTCTTGACGATCTCTTCATCCTAATCACCCTCATCACCGGAATTCCCTCATCAATTATAAACACCCACTTCCTAACCCGGTACGGTCTAGCCCGGGATGTCTGGACTCTCACTTTCGACTCCATCACCAACTTTGGTCGATTCTTCTATATCATGGAAGTGTTATATTTCGCCCAGGTGTTCCTTTTGAAACTTTCCCTTCTCTTCTTCTATTTGCGCATTTTCCCCGGGAAGGGCGTTAGGTCGTTACTTTGGGCTTGTGTTGCTGTGGATGTCGTTTACGGTGTCACATTCGTTCTTGTCGCCATCTTCCAATGTAACCCGATTTCCTACTTCTGGACGAAATGGTCAGCCGAGACTGAAGGAACCTGCATGTCCATCAACCATATCGCCTGGGCCAACGCCGCTGCCTCCATCATCCTCGATCTAATCATGATCGCCATCCCTCTAAGCCAACTCCGTCTCTTAAAACTCCACTGGAAGAAAAAGCTCGGAGTCGCTCTAATGTTCATAATCGGCACCTTCGTCACCGTAATCTCCATTGTCCGTCTCCGTTCTCTCGTCCAATTCGCCTCCTCTACAAACCCCACCTGGGACCAATGGGAAGCTTCTCTTTGGTCCACCATCGAAATCAACGTCGGTATTATCTGCGCCTGTATGCCTTCTCTCCGGGTAATCCTCGTACGATTCTTCCCACGTGTCTTCTCTGGATCTACCAACCGTTCTCGCTCCGGAAAGTCAGGCTACTATGTCTCCAGCAACCACAATAACTCCCAACTAGCGTCTTCCCGCGCTCGTAAACAGCACGAACGTGTGGATTCTCTAGAAGAGGACTTGAAGAATATCCCGGTTGGCGCAGGCTTACATTCTACCGCACAAAGAGATGCACAGGGAAAAGTGCATAGCCAGGATGGAATCGTGTACTCAGTAAGCTACGAAGTAAAATATGCCGGAGAAAACCGTGAAGAGGACGAAACGGCACTTATTCGTATGGCCGAACTAGAACGCGAAGCAGCATCATCTCCTCGACCAATTTCCAAAATGCCCATGGGCGGGCTCCCAGGGCGGTAACTCCATTTTCTTTTCTTACTTTCTCTTCTCTTCTTTTTCTTTCTTGTAATCCTTTTTTTCTTCCTTTTGTCACGACTTATACCAAAATGCAATGTTTCTTACTTTACTCATACTGTCTCAAAATAACCCTTATCTGACCCGTCACCCCGTGATCAACCCAACACATCTTGCGATTAAAAATGTAAATGCCCTTCGCCAAGCCGAGCTGCGCCATGATTCCAAGGCTCGCTCGGTTTTTGTTGTAAGCCATGTATTCAGAAAGGGGTGCCTTACAAAGAACCAAAAGAAAAAAAAAGTGACCAAAAGAACCCCTCATCCTCGTCTGGAGATGCCATAAATTTCCTGAATGTTTTCTTCTTTCCACATTGATATTTTCTTTGATTCTTCTCTCATCTTTTTAGAAAATTGATCTTGTTAAAATTCATTCTCAATTTATCTTGCCCAATGCGTCTGGTATATTGTATATCGTCTTGTTTGTTTGCTATAGCGGGTTATGCCCATCCGGCCCCACATTCCGGACCCCCAGCGAAGAAAATTGGGCAGACGTGTCGAGATATTTCACTGACGAGTTCCTTCTCGGGAGCCCCGGATACTCACTATGTTTCCATAGAGGCGACATGTGCCGTAGATGGGTATTCTGAGCGAAGGAGTATCGCCGATCTATCCAAAGTAATTGGGAACTTTGATGGCCAACTCGTATGGGATGCTAAGTGAGTATCTCTATATCTCTGTATATCCAGTTTGAATGTCCAGCTAATACCTCAGTAGTGGCGGCTTTGCTCAATCTTGCTTTGATTGTAGATTAAGAAGGCATTCGTTCCGCTCGCAATTTACCGTGTTACATTGTATATGTCGACGAACAAGTGAGCCTGGAAACGGCCCCGTTTGGTTCCCAGCTCATACGGAGATTGACCTTGGTAAGATCCACCGCAGAGTATCTTCTCAAGCGTACTCAACTAACAATTCCAGACTCCTCAATCTACAATATCAACGGACTCTTAACTCCCCTTCACATCCCAACCCATCGACCTATTACAACCCCATTATCTGAACTCTAATTACTTAATATACAATCTCCTTCTCACGCAACAACAACTTCATATCCATCCATAAGTAACCTTACTTCACCTCCAAAGTCTCCCTTCCTTCTCAATATCTCAAAGATAATCAACCCCGCCGACGTCCCCGGCACCTGTCTTATAGCCGTCCCCCAAAACCCCTTATAAACCCACTTCCCAAAAGACAAACCATCCCTTTTCGCCATCCTTCTCGCCTCCTCAACAGCCCCCCGGAACCCCCCAGAAACCCCCTCTACTTCCCGTCTCCAAAGAATCTTTTGAACCCCATATACCGGCATGAATACACCCTGTTGACAGAAACTAGCCGCTATACCCCCCAACGCTAAGAATACCGGACCAATCGCGTAGTGTGGATGTATCACCCGGACCCCGTGAGTATCCCGTACTGCAAACTCATCAATGATATCCCCATCAAGTCCACCATACCACCACCTAATGAACCCCAGATATCCCGCCCCCCTAAGCGCCTCAAAGACACCAAAGAATGCTGCGTTCCCCACCGCATCGCGTCCCGCAGAGACACTTAGCCCTTTATATGCTCCGCGCCAGCCCACCTCTCTTAACGTGCTCGCAACAAACCTCCCCAAACTAGGCGGTGCCCTCTCAACACCCTTGGCATATCTCTCCTTCAACAATGCATCCCACTTAACCAAAACCACATCCACCGGCCCCGCCACTAAACTCTGCAACCCACCCGCCAAAAACCCCGCAACCGCCGCCTTCGACCCACCAACACCCCCCAACGTATCTCTCCATCCCATCTTCTCTATAATCTCCATATACCCCGAATACAAGACTCCTCCAACGAGGACATTCCCACTCAACCCCACCATCCCCTCTCGTACACCCCGCCACCCAAACCGTTTCACTGCCGTAACCATAACCCCACCACTCGTCCCCGCAAGCCAATAGCCCGCCTGTCTCCCCGCCCGTCTCAATGCATCCTTCTCACATTGAATGGCCGCCTGTAACTGGTTAAGAGTCTGCTGATGTGCCGGCCGTGCAAACGAGAGATAATCAATTCGTTGTCTGAAAAATGACTTGGCTGGTGCTCGAAAATACAGCGTTAATAACCGCGTAGTCAACGTCCTTGTCGTTGCTGATACCGCAGCTGTAGCTGTTGTTTGTGGTTGACTTGGAGGTTCTTGACCTGGCGGGAGAACTGGGAGATGAAGAGGCGGGAGAGTGGCCATTTTATCAGATTTGGCCACGTGCCTATACAGATAAACGAGCGGATTCGGTTTTATAACTAGATTTGTAACTTGAGTGGATTAGATCGTGAATACAGATATAGTAATAACCTAAAATACTACGTCACCAAATCCCTTGAATCATAGTGTCTAGGGTTAAGGGTATAGAATACCCGGCATTGGAAGGTGTTACAGACATCACCAACATGTGCATCACAAGTAGACCACCAACCTAATTCGTCAACTCCTTTTATCTTCGGACGAATTATACATCCAGGGTTATCCGGTAGCATGGGTAATCACATTCTTTACATCATGACCTAATATGCATCAACAGTAGCAAGTCTAACTGATAGACAGTAAACAAAATGCGCCAAAACAATCCATTGTAACCAAACTACTCTAAGCCGGTAACCCCCTCTTCTCACACTCCGAATAAAAAACCACCATCCTCCAAACCCTCCTAACCAACTCCTCAACCTCTTCCAAAGCCCCATCAAGTTCCGCAACAACCTCCGCAGCCCCTCTCCCTCCCTTCAAACACTCCTCAATAACCTCCACAATAACCTCCTCCTGCACCCCCAAATACTCCACCACCTTCTTCTCCACAAACGGCCGAACCTTCCCTCTAATGACTTCGTCATCCAAAAACTCCCATGCCACTGGCCACTTCCATAAGCCCTCCTGGTCCGATGGGATCTCCGCTGCTACAGCCTTCACGGCCGCTGTGATTTCCGCGTCGGAAAGAGAAGACGCCGGTTCGTGCGTTATCGGGATTAATTGCCGTTTAGCCTGGGGGGCATCAGCGTCAGCGTCAAGAAGGGTCTCTACTTCGGCTACCGTGCGGCGAGTGCGAGTGCGAGATTTGGCTTGGGCTTTTTGAGCCGCCGCTCCGAGGGACAGTTTGAAGGGTTGTGGAGCTGCCTCCTTTTCTTTCTCCTTTGTCTGTGGTGCCGTGGATTCTCCACTCTTTTGCTTTTCTTGATCCCGCTTTGCCCTTCTCACTTCTTCCTCCTCTGCCAGTCTATCCTCAGCGTCTCTAGCTGCCTCGTCTTCTCTATCGACTCCTCTCTTTCTTGCCCACGCTGCATGGTCTCTGTAGTATAAATGACCCTTCTCCTCCTTCATCTTAGCGTCATCCCACTCCTTCTCCCCCTTCAGGGCCTCTTCCCTGGCCTTCTCCTGTACACTTCTTTCCTGCTCTTCCCGATCTCTTTCTCTATCAAGAGCAGCTGTCCGTGACCGTTCTCGGGAAGCCCACTTTCTTTCCGCATCAGCGTAGAGTCCATCCTGCTCCCTCTTCTTCTTATCCGTTTCCCTGTTTTCAAGCTCATCATCCGAGGCGTCAGTATCTTCATGCTCTTTGTACAAAGCCAAATCAGCATGTGACAACCCCGAGCTAGCCAGAATCTGCATCCCATTGCCGCCACCAGAGTTACCCCCCGTTGCCGCTCGTGGCCCCGTAGGAACCCCTCTTGGCGGCGACCTTGTTCGGCCAGAGCCAGCGTTATTTCTCAAACGCTCTCTCTGTTCGAGTTCCTCTTCTCTACGCATACGTTCGAGATCCCGTTGTGTGCTGCGCTCACGGAACGCTGCAATTTCTCCCGCCACCATCTCGCGCATCTCAGGTGGGATATCTGAGAGTTCATCGTCGGCTGCCACGTTAATGTTGACGACTTGGATCGCATCTGTGTTTAAAACTCCGGGGAGAGAAGAGGTCGATGGGGGCGTTGGTCTAAAAAGCTCGCGGATGGCCTTCGCCAGTTGTGAACGAGCCTTCTCTACCTTTGTCGAGATAGTAGATGGGTCGGTGACTTTAGAATCGATGTGCTTGCTTGTTTGCTCATCGATAGCCAGAATAATCTCCGTCTTTTCGATATCCGGAAAAGAGTTATCCTTCTCCCCTGCCTCTTTCTGTTTTGACTTTTCCACGGGCTCTTGCTTCTTTGTTGGGAGCTTTACACTCTTAAGAAGCTCCAGCGCAACAGCCACAGACTCAACGTCTTCATACGTAGCAAAACCAAAGAAAACATCCGGCTTGTCTTTGTCCGCAAACAACCCAGCAGCAGAGTCAAATCTCTTGAGCTTCCCCGCTGTCGCCAACACCTTTTCGATCCCCTGGCCCACCGCCATAGGGATGTTCCCCACAAACACTGTTCTCAGCTTCTCATCCGCCGTCGGTGGAATCAAAGCCTGTTGTGCCTCGCGAGCATTCGCCCTACTCTGTTCCAACACCCCACTAGCCGGGGGCGCACCACCAGCGCCATGTCTCCCATGTGCCGGGCCAGACGGCGTCAATGGTGTCGCGGGAGTATCGGGACCATCCTTGTGTGTGCCGTTACTGGCCTTGTTGGTTGTTCCCAGGCGGATCACCCGGGCGTTGAAGTTGATGTTGGGCGGCGGGGTGAAGCCCACTGGAAGATTCGGGTTGCGGGACATTGGGGACCCCGCGGGGTTGTGCATGTTAGGAGCCATGCCAGGCGGGGGACCTACACAGGAGAAGAGAAAAAGTTAGTCAACGCCATCGCAAGCTATATCAGTCGGCGCAAACTTACCCATACCGGGTCCACCCATTACCGGCGGGCCATTCATAGGCGGGCCGTTCATGGGCATCCCACCGTTCATTCTCCCTGGCGGACCACCAGGCGCACCATATCCATTGTATCCCGGAGGCGGGTATCCTTGAAATCACAGTCAGTACCGGCCGCATCGCATCGCATTCTCCAGAAACAGAAAAAAACCTACCACCATACGGATTATAAGCCATCTTAAGTGTCGCTCGAAAATAAAAAACCGACAAAACCTGTCCAGTCTGCTCCGAAGTGCCGATAAAGAGTCGAGGGAAAAAGACCAAAACCAAAGCGTACAGAAAATGTCGTCAACCACGGGTTGTGATTTAATTTCACTTAGAAAAATGTCAAGAAATTATCTACATACGTCAAATAACTTTTCCAGCAAGGCTGCGCTCCTACCGCGACAAGGCTGGACCCTATCAAATAGGGTTGCTGAGTCAGCGGTGGGGCGATGATTTTGTGCATGAGCCGGTAGTTGGGATTGCAGAGGAAGTATAGTTGGGAAGCAAGCAAGCTGTGCGCTTGAGATTGGCAGATAAAATGTGAGTTTTGAATGAGTTTCTATGTTCCAGATTAGTAGATTAATGAATCATGTACTAGGTCTTTTCTGTCCCGGACCCTCCTCGGCCGCCCGGCCGCCGCCACGGCTGGCCTCCCCGGTCTCCGCCTCTTCACAACGACAACCCCCACGCTCGCTGGTCGCGACCCCACTTCCGCCTGGGTATCCTCCAACATAATCCGGCCCAACATCACTGCCACCAAACCCGAGTCAGAGCCCGTTCTGAACGCCCGGCCCACCTCCCCGCCAATCTACTCGGCTTCCGCCCCCATCTCCCCGTCCCACCTCACCGACCTGACCAGCGCCATCATGGGTGGAAGACAAATGACTGCTGTGCGGCGGGTGGTCCGGCCGCCTGTCCGTCTGCACCCTTCTACGGGTCGTACCGTTCACGTTTCAGGGACGGTAGATGCGGCTACGGCGTTGAGATTGTTGAATGGGCGGATGAGAGCGAATCAGATTCAGAAGTTGCAGAGACTTCAAAGGGCCCATGAGCGTCCTGGTTTGAAGAGAAAGAGACTTAAGAGTGAGCGGTGGAGAGCGCGGTTCAGAGAGAGTTTCTTGGCGACGGTTGATAGAGTACAGGAGTTGACGAAGCAGGGATGGTAGAGTAGGAGAAATTATATGTACTTTTATTGTCTGAATAGATTGGTTATCCGTTGAAGTTTCCACGCTCAGGACTCCCCACAGGACTGGTTTTAATCTTGGGGCGGCTTTTGAAAATGGCATCGTAGTCATCTTCCGCGCCATCTACCAGTTCCAAGAAGCTTTGTTCGTATGCTTCACTTTCTTCCTCAGTCATGCCCTCCAGTCGTGGCTTTTCTCGCTTCGATCCAGTACGTTGTAGCCGGTTCGACCGTCTCCGATCTAGCTGGGCCTTCTTCTGGGCAGCTTCGAAACCAGCCATACTTCTTCTAGTGCGGGATACAAGATCCTCAAATGGCTGATCAACCGGCTGGGCCTCAATAGTAGACTGATCAATAGATAACGTCGTGATATCAGGCAGTTCAATGTCCCCCTCTTCATCCATGGTGACATCCTCACCTTGAGCCGCAAGAATAGACAATCTAGTTCTTTCCGCTAAACTCATCTTCTTCCCCGTAGCCACCCTCCTAACAGGCGTAGGCGAAGCAACCTTCATTCTCTCAAGAACTCTCTCCGCCCTATCATCCACATCCATCGGCGACCCCACAGGTAATCTCTCCTCCACAATCTGTTTCCTCGGTGTCCAAGTCTGCGCCCCCGCCATATACCCACCATCCAATCTCGCCGGCCACTTCTTACTCTCCCGTCTCCTCCTCTCTGCAAAGTCATCTTCCTCACCACAACTTTCCTCGCCCCGTCGAACACCCCCCGGCCCAATCGACAATCTCAAGCCAGGTTGCGGACTAGGGACCCGGCGGAGAGCGGAGGGCCGTGAGGGTGTTTCGTCGCCGCGACGGACACGGATGGGTCGCTCGACGGCGATGTCCCAGGGACTTTCTTGTTGTGGGACTTGTAACAAGGGTGATCTACTCGGTGGATCGAGCGCTGGTTTCTCAGCACCGAAGAGGGCGGCTCGTGGAAGATCGCGGAGTGGTGTTGTTTCGGGCTTATATAATGGTGATGGAGACTGTCGGATAGATGGCGGTGATGGTGTGGGCCAGTGATCGTCGTCTTGCATTACGATATCTTCGACGACAGGGTGTGGTTTCATCGGGGATTTCCGGTTAGCTTGGTGCTTAGTAAAAGCCGTTGTCAGAACCGATGGTTTAGCCGGCTGACTGATAGATTTATAATCCCGAGCAAAGCTTTCAAGAAGATCATGGTACCCGCCCATATCCATGGCAAGTGTCTCCTGGGTATCTTGTCCTTGTCGTCGTCGTCGCTCCGTATCCGCAACAGTGAGGTCCAAATGTGCCGTAAACTGCAACGCCAACGCACCAACCTGTTTCCCTGAACCTCGAGACTTCTTACTGGGACTTGGAGTAGGAGGGCCAGCCCCAAACATGCGGTCTTTGAAATCCCGCCATTTCGCCAAACGGTCCTGTTGCGTACGGATTCTCTCGTCTAGTTGATCCAGCATACCAGGTTTTTCATCGTCTAACTCGTGTAAGTTGCCGGTGTGCAGCTTATTCCAAACAATCTTGAACGGTTTCCCTAGAATGGGGTCGTTTGAAGTCTTTCTCTCTCCGTGTAGCAATGTATCCAGCCATTGTTCACTTCCCGCCCAGTTGTTATGCACCATTCTGAAAACCTCTTCTTTCTCCTCTCCACCAACTATACCTTCTGGTAATTCCCTTTCAACATCATCTCCTCGTCTAGCCAAGTCCTCTTCCTTCCCATCTAAGGCATCACCAAACTCTCTATACAACCCTTTAAACTCTTCTCTCTCCTCAAGTAACCCCCTTAAGGAAACCCGATACGCTAATCCCAACACTGCCGCCTCCATTCCCGCCCCAGAATACCCTCTGTTCTCCAAAGCCATCGTCTGCGCAACCGGCGGATGAACCCCACGACTACTCTCCGCAACAGCCTGTTTCAAGACAGCAGATGAGAACACGGCAAGGACATCTTCCAGTCTATCACCCTTACATTCGTCCAGCATGGTTTTTCGCAGTGTCGTTTCGCGAGGGAGAATGCCCGCTTTTTTAAGACTTTCGAGGGATTGAAGAAGAGTTGTGCGAAGTTTAATAGAGGTTACTTGGTCAGGTGGTGGAAACAACGGTTGGAGTTTCTACATTGGTTAGTTTTTATATGTCGTGTATACCCCCCGTGTAAGTCAACTCACCAATCGGGTCTCTTCCGGATCCCACAATCGGAACAAATGAAACAAAACCCACTCCACACATCCAACCCTCTTCTTCTGTCCCGCACTTCCGCCCGAACTCCCTATAAATAACCGCTCGTCAATTCCCGGCCAGTCCCCCCTCTTGTCTAGCCCCAACGCTCTCAAATTTCCCATAAATAGCTTCATACTACTTGTCCCTCCAGAGACCGCCGCCGTCAAAACCGCCGCCAAGTCTCGCGACCCACTCACGGGCGAATCATCACTCCCCGCATCATCCCCTCTAGAATCCGCCCGAACAGGCGGCGGTGTCGTTCGCGACGTCACTGTATGTGACCTGAGCGTGCGACTCCGAGTGAGTGGGGGCGGCATGGATTCGGATGTGGAGCCGTTAGGGTGGACAGCTATCAAGCTATAAAGAGGTCTGTCAAATCAGGGCTGTCCTCGAAAAGTCCCTTCTTACACTCGTCAAGTCTCTCTTTCATAAAATCAATAAACTTAATTAGCAACGTCCCATTCAATACGCAAGGGATAATTTCGAGGGGCCCATTTTCCCTTCATTCCTGAATATCAAGTTCATAGCTCAGCTGCATTTCACGTCGCACGAGAAGGTTGGCCCCGCCCAATTAGGAAAGCACTTTACGCGGGTAATCGCAAGTAGGAATTTACGCGCGCTAAAAGCCTAGACAATTTAATCAATCGTGAATTGAACCTTCCATTACATCACCACCACCAGCAACATCAAATAATTACACAAAATGGCCACCCAAGACTTTGCCGCATTGGGCTTTCTCCAAGCCCTCATGTCCCGCGGCTCAATTCCCCTCCCAGAAGCCCAGGAACTCCTCTCAACCCTTCAAGCGCTCGCCGACACACCATCCCCCGCCAGCTTCGAGTCCACATTAACCACGCTGCGCCGTCGCACTGCCGAGGTAGATTATGACATCCGGACACTCACCGATCAAACGACTGGTGTCCAGATGTTATGTTTCATCAACGCGAATTCCGACCCCGCTGCACAACTTGCGACATCCCTCTTCCCAGATCAAATATCCTACATACGACGACTCCTTGAGGCTATGTTCGCAACGTATAATACTAAGCGATTGGAGGTAATGGCTCTATCTCGCGAACAATGCTTGAAACTCTCTCGGCCGCCTTCCGGGCCACGCGCCTCTCTCGATCCTAGCGCTTCGCAAGCGCCCGATCGTGGTTTAACCCATGGTGAAGTCACCCAGCTCCTCGCAAGATTGGTTTCTACCTCATGGCTTACCCTCACGGATGAAACTTCTTTCTACGCGCTATCAACACGGGCATTGGCAGAGTTAAAAACTTGGTTGAAAGACACTTACAACGACCCTGATAGTGCTGGCTGGCAACCGATAAAGGACTGTCTTGCCTGCAAGGAAATCATCACCAGGGGACAAAGATGTGCCGAGCCGGAGTGCCTAGGGAGACTTCATGACCGGTGTGCAGATGCAATGTTCACGGCGAGGAGAGGTCGGTCGTGTCCGGTTTGTGGTGGCGCTTGGGGTGAGGGGCATTGGGTAGGTGAGAAGGCGGTTACGGAGGGTAAGATCTGGAAGCAAGCTCATCCACGGGGTGGCAGAGATTCTACAGACGAGCCAGGGAGGGTGAACGAGAGAAGTGCTAATGGCGCTTTAAGTTCTACATTAGTAGAAGAAGAGGATGAGAGTGAATAAGGCGCACATAGTGACGTCAAGAATAACGCTGAAAATATGTCAGAAAAAAATAGGGTTGTTAGGGTAAATCATCCCCACTGAGATAACTTAACTTCTAGTCCTTTCGGGCACAGAATATGTTCTTAACTTGACTATATCTATAAACAATCCAACAACATGTCTAAATTCTCACTTGTATTCTACGTTCCCCTCGCGGCCGCCGAATCCGTCAAAACCGCCATCTTCGCCGCCGGCGCCGGCTTCACACCTACTATCCCAGGCTCCGCCCCCAGCTACACCGAATGTGCCTGGCAAATCGTTGGCACCGGACAATTCCGACCCGGCGCCTCAGCCAACCCACACATTGGAGAGTCTGGAAAACTGGAAAAAGTAGAGGAAGTCCGGGTTGAGACGTTGGTGGTTGGTGAGGAGAGAGTGCGGGAGGTTGTCAAGGCTTTGAAGATGTGAGTTTTAATAACTAGTTAGTGAGGCTGTGCTGACATTTTCCATAGGGCCCATCCGTATGAGGAGGTGGCGTATCATGTTTTTAGATCAGAGGATTTTTAAATACCATTGGGGAGGGAGGGAGGTTACCAATCTGCCTCATAAAAGCATGAAGTTCATAGTGATGTCACCGTGCCGTATAGGGTTATAACCCTACTACTCAATACCTATATTAACACCGAATATCCCAGGGCATTCACATGTTCAGCTGAGCCGTGTTGCCAGCCATTCGTTTGTTTCAGCTGTCATTTGTGACGTCTCAATTTCTTTGAACATCTTTTATATAACCAGGCAAGCACACATTTGCATCTACATTCTCACTTCTCTTCACAACTACATCAAAAATGAATAAGTTCCAAAACCTCCTTAAACGGACTAAATCCAAGTCCCCGGGCTCTTCAACCCCACCTACAACCACCGCCCCCGCCCCCGCTCCCGCCGCGGTATCTCCACCATCTACAATCCCCACTCCAATAGATACCGTCATCGCCGCTCAAGATCCCAATGCCACCGCTTTAACTACTCTCCCCCCTACTACCCCCCTCGTGTCTCCNNCCCGCCGATGAATCCTTTTTCCACAGTTTAATCGACTGGGACGACCTTATTGCCACTCCCGACTCCCCATCTACCCGTCCAATTCTCCCCCCTCGGCCATCAGCCACGCCCTCGGAATCCACCGACGTCCCCACAGACTCAAAAGATGTCGAAGCGCCCCCTCCCAAGAAGAAGAACCGACTTAGTTCTTTGTTCCATCGGTCGTCTAAGAAGACCCCCGTTGTCCCGTCACTTGATCCCACTGCCACCACGGAAGAGGAAGAGTTAGCATCGGTGTTGAATTCTCTTTCGGAATCTACGAACCAGCCCTCCTCAATTATCCCGCCCTCTGCGCAGCCTTTAATTCAGGAATTCACACAGATCCTACATGACCTCATGACGGGTGTTCCCACCGCAACCTCCGACTTAAAAACTTTCGTGTCAGATCCCAAAGGTGCCCTCGCCAGCTCCTTCTCATCACTCCCTTCGCCCCTTCAGAAACTAATCGCAACTCTTCCCTCCAAACTAACCGCCTCTGTCGGCCCCGAAATGGCCGCGGCGGCGGCTAAGACCCAAGGTATTGCCATTCAGACGGAAGGGAAAGCCGCCAAGGCCGTGGCGAAGGAGGCAGCTAAGAAGATTGTTGCGACGTTGAGTTTGTCAGAAGTTATCGCCAACCCAATGATTTTGGTGGATATACTCAAGGGTGTATTAAGTGTATTGAAGTTGAGATGGCCAGCTTTCATTGGAACAGGAGCAGTTATGAGTGTGGCTTTATTCAGTAAGTTCAAATGGCCGGGTATCTTGGGTAATCATGGACTAACACATTTCTACAGTTGTCATGTTCATACTATGGTACTGCCACAAACGCGGCAAAGAAACCCGTCTTGAGCAGGAAGCCGCAGACGCCGCTGTAACCGCCGAAGGAGAATCCTCCAAAGACGGCGACGCCTCCATCCCAACCGAACCTCCCACCGGAGACTCCACCACTCCCGCACCCGGTCCCACCGCCACCGCCTCCAAACAAATCCCAATCCCAACTGTCTCCGAACCTCCATCCCCAGTATCCCCAGTTCACCCCCAAAAGCTCCTTGAATCACCACCTCCCGCTGTCATCGGACCTAAAGTATAACCCTATCCCTAACCGCATACCAGGTAACATTCCACACATCACGACATGCATATTTCCCGTTTGCCGATGACCCGCGTATAGACGGGTGGCGTTTGCATTCCGGTGGAGGGTCTGGACTATGGGTGTTTGTATGTATGTATATATATAGAGTGTATGGTATTGATTGAATTCCCGTCTTCTTTTGCGCCTTGAAATTTTGTGAATGGACTTTTTAAAGAGAGAAGATATCGCTGTTTATTTAGCACAGACTACGTTTCCCAGCAACCAAGCTTGAGCTTTCTATGTATCCAACATCATACATATATTCAACAAAGCCATCTTCACAACCACCTCCACCAAAAAAACTTTCCTAATCCCCCAAATCAACCGCCAAAATGCCCTATCTCATATCACGTGCAACATCCTCAACAACAGGCACCGTCCCCGGAATCTACGGCCACACCTCCTCCTCCCCCGGCCTAGTCGTCGGTATCGTCCTCTCCGTAACTGCCGCCTTCCTCACGGTAATCTGCCTAGTCTACTGCTGGATCAACAAATCTAACGCTCATTACCACAACCACCCACCAACGAGCACATTATCTTATGCCTCTTCATCTCATTTACATTCTCAATCGCATTTACAATCACAATCACATCTTTCTACAAGTCGTGTCTCAAGTAGACCACCGCCTAGGACAAGGGCAAAGCATGGCGAGAGGGGTTATTCACATGTTAGGGGAGAGTCGTTGGCTGGATCGAAAGGCACAGAGATGAGGAGTGTGCCTGGGAATTTGCCGAGGGACAATTATTCCTCAGTTTCGGGGGAGAGTGAGATGATCACTGTCGAGGTTGCAGAGGGTAGAGGAGTTCCTAGAAAGCCTGTGCCGAGAAGAGGTAGTGTTAGCGTTGGTGGTAGTAATATGGGCCGTGGTAGTATGGGCGTTAGAAGGGTGGATGATGAGTCTGATGATAGCAGTGAAGGCACTGATACTCGTCTGGACGACAATGGAGATGACGAGATTGTTGTCGAGGAAGCACCAGCCCGAGGAGCTAGACGAGGAGCTTGGTAATCTATTTGAATCATCATTGTCTGTTAATTGCATAACTTCAACATTGTCACACAGTTGGCCGTTTTCCACAAAAAAAGAATGTTATTTCTCCACCCACCAAACAACTGGCTGTACCTGGTTCCCACCCTCCCAAAGGGCAGGAACTGTCGTAACCCCGTATCCGTACCCCCTAGCCTCCACACTCCCACCGGCCCCCGTCACCTCCTGCCTCGTCTCGGCCATCTATCCAGTGCCCCCCGGAGGATCGGTCTGGTTCTGGAAGACTAGCGTATCTCTCAACGCTTCCTCCAAGAGCCCGACCTCGTTCTCCAGTGGGCCAAGAGCCTGCATCGGCAACACTCGGTCTTGCGCCATTAACGCCCGATCCTGTGCTATCATCGCTTGCTCTTGTCTTCTGCGCTTCTGTTCCTGACTCGGAGTCGGTGGAGACACATCCGAATCCGAATCATCTTCCGGCGCCGACATCTCTGGGCAGTCTGACATATCTGGGACCCCACAAGATTCCCCACAGTCCCGGTACTCATTCCAGAACTGAGAAGGGTCACCACGGGGCTCTTCAACCGGAAGTTGCTGCTCGACAGATGGAACCTCCTCCTCCACAACCATCGTGGACTCGCCCTCGCCCACCTCTAGAACAACCCCCGGGAGAGGTACAAAGACATCACCCGTTGTTCCAGAGTGAAAGGCAGAAGACTCGTCCACCTCGTCCGTCATCTCGACATCACCGACGGCCTGGTCCGTAAGACCACTGTCGTCGGAGGTGTCGTCTGACGTTGTCGACACTACCTCTGGGGCCACAGTTTCGACACGCAACATCATGTGATGAAGCGCTGAAAGTGGGCTTCCTGAGCGTGGACGGTGGGGGACAGGCTCGAACGTTGGCCCAGAGAGGTCGTGACCGGCTAACGCTACGCCCATCGACGTGGGTCTGAGAACAAAACCCAGGTTGTCTTCAGGGACAGCTGCGGGTGTCTTTGGCAATGACGCCTCGTTGGAAGAGGGCACAGCTTCGGAATGCTCCTCCACAAAAGCATCTCCCAGACTCGTGGTCGGCGCCTCACCATCGCCTTCCACCTCCAAGGCCCCGAAGCAGGTGAGCTCCAGGTCCCCGGAGTCCCGAGAAGGTTCCGCGAACCGGACCTTCTTGGCGCTGGGAGATGCCTCATCGTCGTCCTTCATCGGCAGAACACCGAGGCTCTGGGTCTGCCAACGTCTGCGCTTCGCCGACAGCTGAACTCCGGGTCCGTTGGGAATAACCTCTGACCCCTCAAACCCATCGCGACAGCAAAAGCTCGACTTTTCGCTGTCTTTGAGTTTGACACAAGAATAATTCTTCTTGTGGAATTCAGCTGTACCTTCAGCGTGCAGCGAGACAGGACCGACGTTGCGGGAGAACCGGCTCTTCATGGCCTTGTACTCTTCCGATGCGGGATCCGAGGCTATCAATGAAAGATGTGTTAACAAACATTCATGTCATAGTTGTTATGATCATGGCTTACCTGGATGGGCCACCTGTTGTTCGGTGGCCGTGGACTCTTCCTCTTCGGGGACGTCAAAGTCGAAACCCGGCGGAATGCTGTCCAGACGTTCATCAAGAGGTGGTACCTCGATGCTCGGTAGGACTCTTTATGGATACGTGTTAGTTACAATGATATGTAGATGTTGTTGTGGGTTGTTGTGAACAGTATTGTGACTGATGATGGGAATAGTTTGGGTATTTTGGACGACGTGACGGGTGGAACAGATGAAGACACTTCAAGTACAGAGGATGACACTTACACTTCAACGCTGGATCTCAGCTCGTCAATATCCATGGCGTCTTCGCGGAGGTTTGTAGGCCGAGAGATAAATCTCTGGCCGAGAGAGGCTCCATTACTGGTACGGGTGGGGGCAGAAGAAGAAGAAGAGGACGAAGACTCGCCGTTCTTGTTATCGTATCTGAAAGGGAAAGGCATCTTGAAATAAGTTATCAACTAAAGTGAACAAGGTGTTGTTGGTTGGTTTCTGGACAACTGTAGTTGGGATGAAAAGTCAAGTTCGACACTGATGAGAGAGGAAGAGAAGAAGAAGAAGAAGAAGAAGAGTTTGAGAACGGAACATGCCAACAAGAAATAGGTGAACGCCGCTCCTCTCTGGTCTCGAAGAGGGAGGTATGGTCACTCCGGTAGCTTCTGTCATCATGTTGTCGATTACCATGAAAATGCACACTAAACCACCGTGATGACTACCGAGTTTGTAAGATGATGACGTTGGTGGTATCTCAATAATGATAATATCCAGTAGGGTGCCTATGAAGTAGCATGTATGGCCTAAAGAGCCACAAGCCCTTCACTATAATAGTTGTATAAGCCAATTCACTTTCATTGTTTCGATGACTACATTGAAGCCATCACGGACTGTGTTCATCTGAACATTATATGTATTCAACGAAATACTACCCTGATTCCATGTTTGCATTCATATGCCTACACTAGGCCGTGGTTACATCAGGATTCATACCCACCATGCTGTCCTGCAAGCGACATGTCAGCCAATAATAGAACATGTGTACACTGGGTTTACACTAGACTCACATTAGGTCCTGTTAGGCGATGTCAGTGGTCCGCAAGATAACACACCCTCTAATATAGCCATGTGCCATCCATTTTGCGAGAGTCTTGCCCATCTGAGCCGGTAGTACCCCAAGCGAACGTACATGTGGAGACAAATGATTCTATTGGTTTCCATCAAAGTGGATATTTGGCAAGAGCAAGTGGGCTAGGTGTGATGAATCACTGTCATGGTAAATCAGTCTTCTGGATGAGGCCAGCTACAGAGGGTCCATATAGTTTGTACATGATATGAACAGAAGTAGCAAACGTCACCATTACCAATTTTCTGTGCCTGGGGTAAGAATGTAGTTGACCGAGGCAGTTTCGTGTGACTTCCTTTGTTAGTTAGACAAGGCTGCATCATTGATGTCGTATGTACATATATCTGACACCACGGGTTTACCCTCGACTATGGAAGGCCTGTCTATCCAGACCCATGGACCCGGAATGTCAGAAAAGGGCATTTGTGCCCAATGGGTGCATTAAAAAACCCGCCAGCCATAGTGGTGGTAGCAAGCTCCGCAACAGTGGTTCCCCTGAACTCGTTCCCCGCACTGCCAAGCGTTTGTCTGCAGAGCTGGGCCATCGTCGGGTGTGATGGCGCACGACCCATCAGGGTTACTTTGGGAATAGGGAGTGCAGCATGATATATTTGAAGGCTGGTTTTGGTTCGGTTCTTTACGGCCGATTGTGTCCAAAGATGGCCTCGATTTCCAATCTACTTGCAGAGTATTGCTGTCAACTCTGTCATGTCAGGGCGGCCGGCTTGGCATATTCGCAACACAAAGCTATATTAGGTCTTATTAGGGTCCAGACCGCCTATACTGTCCGTAATCTTCTCCTGCATTGAAGCAGAGTTTGCGTGAATCCTCATAGCAATGACACTTGACGTTGCATTCACGGTATTCTGGATCAACGGGCGCCATTTGCCGAGAAGGCAGGATCTAGCTGATCAAAGCAAACTCCTATAAACCGCGGTATAGACAAGACATAAGCGGCTTGTAAGCAGGGCTAATCGCTGTATTCCAGGCGCCTTTGTTGGTATAATGCTTGGAAACATTGTGTATGGTGTGCGGGGAAGGGATGTGGACCAGGTAGGCAGGGACGGAAAATCCGCGTTCAGGGATAGATATATGCTTGAACCTCGCAAGCCAAATCGAGAAGCATTTTGTTAAGAGACGAGTTACCAATCATCGTTTTGTATATATTTTAAATGACAATGGATGATGATTTTGTCGATGACGCGGAGTCTGATGTCTCGTTTCTGTGTGTACTTGGAATATTTGTTGTTTGGGAGAGTTTACTAACAACATACATCGACAGTGACGATGAGGACCCTGTTGATTCCAGCCGGGTAGTGACACTCGAATATGATGGCCGCATGTTTCAAAAGGCTGCCTTGGATGACAATGTTCATTTCTACCCAGCAGACGATGTAGGTTAATAAAGAAAGGGCAATATAGGTCATACTAATACCCAAATAGGCAGAACTCGACCGTCTTTTGACACAGCATCAGGTACTTCGGATGGCCTATAATAACCAACTGATTCTGTGTCCTGTGATAAACCCTTTACATATTCTAGACTTGGGGGCTGGAACTTGCTCATGGGCTGTAGATGTCGCACAACAATATCCACAAGCTACAGTAAGCCAAATTAGTCCTTGTAGCAGGACATCTCAACTAACAACGTTTAGATTAGATGTGTTGATTATGGAGATATCGTAATTCCACGCGGTACGCCCGACAGATATAGAAATGGTCACCGCCTAGCTCCAGACTATGCTCCACCGATGTCTATCAACTTTGACTTCGACGACCTAAACGAGCCGTAGGCTTCCCAACAACAAACTCAAAGATATTGATATACTGACTAGCACTTAGACTCCGTGACGATTACGACAACACATTCGATTTGGTGAATAGCATGTTTGTAGCTGGTGGTATCGATAAGAATCGGTGGGACTCATATGTCGATGACGTATATCGAGTTTTGAAGCCTGGAGGGTGGGTGCAGTTCTTTGAGATATACCCAAATGCACAATCCTACACTGGACGGTACAATGATGGTAGGCATATCGATGTAGTCTTTATGCAAGATAATTACTAACTTTTGGGTAGCGAGTCCAATTAGGAAATGGTCTCAGCTGTACTTGAGCACGATGGAGAAGACACGGGACCCTCGAATTGGCATGAGCATGTTGAAAAAGATGCAAGATTCAGGGTTTGTGTCACTAGCAGACCGATCGAAGCATATTCCGTTGTGTCCGTGGGATACTGGTAAGTTTGGTTCAAAAAGGCGCTATGGCCGGAACATGACGAACAGACTAACCGTTATATGCAGGGCCGGAAAAGGAACTCGGGGCCGTCAACCATAAGAATGCTATGCAGTTCTTTTATACTGCAGCTTTGTGGCCTTTTACTAAGGGGCCGTATGCGTATGTCTCTCATTTACTAAATTCACTTACAGAACAGCTGACCAATCTTCCACGTAGAAGCATGTCTCTAGATGAGTTCAAGGACCTCGTCAAGGGAGCACAAGCCGACGCATCAGTTCCGGGGAACCGGGTAAGTTCATCTCAACATATGTACTTGTCTAAGTAAAAAAAACACTAACTTTTAGTCTTGTGTAGCCATATTTCCAATTGTACGTACATGGTTGTACTGGATGAGACAATCAACTAACTGTATAATCTCTCTCTCTAGATATGTCCAAATAGGCCAAAAGCCACTCGATTCATGACGGACCAGATAGAAAGTTTAGGGTTCGAGGTTTTCATATTTGTGGGTCCCAAAATGGAGACAAATTGTAACCATGAAGATGAGGCCAACAGGAAGATTTTGTATTGCTACATTGCTAGAAATTGACAATCACTTTTGTTACTCATTGATACATTTTCCTATCATCAAAATGTTTGCCCTACGCCGTCTCGCCATCCGGCCCCCGACCCTAGTCCGCCTATACTCGGCTAGGGCGGATGCTCCATTTGTAACCGTCATCAAGGGCGACCTCAAGACAGCTATGCGCGCCAAAGACCTGACCCGTCTCCAGGTCCTCCGTGCTATTCTCTCGACGGTGTTAGACCTCAGCAAGACGCCCAAGCCAGTAACCTCGGATGTTCGCCTGTCGGGGATTTTGCGGAACCGGATCAAATTGGCAAAGGAATCTATTGATCAGTTCCGGAGATGTGGACGGGATGACTTGGCGGTGGCTGAGGAGGGGCAGGTTGAGATTTACAATGAGTATATCCAGCGGATGGGTGTTCCCGAGGCTAGCACGGCAGAGGTCGAACAGGGAGTGCTTCAGATTGTGCAGGATATGAAGGATGAGGGTGAGAAGGTCACTATGGGGGGCGTCATCAAGCGGGCCGACAAGTTTTTCGAGAACACTCTTGTGGATCGGGCAGAGATGGTCAAGTTTGCTAAGAAAATGGGTAAGCTTGCTGCTAAGGAGGTGGCGGCGTAAGTCATTAAGTAAATGTATATTATGTGTATTATTCTACAAAGCAAAAAAAATGTTGCCGTGAGCATGCGAAGTCTATCATGACAAAATGAAATGAGGGGGTATTTTAACAATGGCAAAAGAAACAAAAACAACAACTGTGAAGAGATCCAGCTCTTTTATCCTTCCTCCTTTTTACCGCACAGGCTGGAACTCCTTCTTCCAGTTGGGGTACTCTGGGAAACTCTCAGCAACCAAATCCCGTCTCGCCAGCAAGACCGTCTTGACAGCGACAACGAACCACAGAGAAACAACGGCCAAAGACAAAGCCATAGTAAGCACTCTAAAGAAGGTGCTATCCAATTGGGTGGCAATAGCACCAGTGCAAGTCGCCAGAACACCCATAGGGAAAGTAAACGCCCACCAACCCATGTTAAAGGGGAAGCGTTTAGTAGTGAAGATGGCAATGAGAGCAAAGGTGAGAAGAACGACACCGAAACCCCACATCATGATACCGACGACAATACCGACAACGTAGAGGACACGGCCAGCGACGAGGGAGGCGTCATCGACGGGACCTCCGGTGAAATGGGACGAGAGAAGACCGGTTTCAGGGAAGGTCTGGAGAGAAGCGAGACCAAGGTTTATTATACCGAAGCCACCGTTTCCGAGAGCACCAATGGGGAGGAAGACAGACACGATCAACTCACGGGGAGGGATGGAGTGAAGGGTCAGACGGTGGAAGTAAATGCAGATGATGATGGCACAGAAGTACTCGCCAGCACCCCAGAGAATGTAAGCAGTGATGATGGTGAGTTGACGGTGAGCGGCACTGGGAAGATACAGGGCAACAAGACCACCAGAGGCAGCACAAACAACAGTGGAAACTACGGGGAGAATTAGAGCGGCGGTAATGGTTTGCAGACCGGGGTTGTGACGGTACATGACCATCCAAGGGACAAAGATGGCAGCAAGAATGGAAGTCGCAACGTTGACCCACCATAAACCCCAAACAGTGTAGATCAAAGTGTTTCCCCAGGGAGCAGAAAGAGAGACGATGGACATGTTGATGATGGTGGAAAGACCCATGGGCCAGCAACCAAGGAAAAGGGATTGCACTGGGTGGTGTACCATGGCCCGCCAGCAGTCGTGATACATGAGATATCTGAGGATACTCAGTATGGTGAAAAGAACAAACAGAAAAACGTTGAGTGCGAGGAAGAAGAATGACATAGTGGTAGCAACGGAGTTCTCATATGGAAGGTTATGAAGCAAAGAGGCCGTGATGCCGGTGCCCATAGTCACGGTGAACCAACTGTGAGTCGAGTGTGGTTAGTATGAAGCTTCCGGATATTTGTCCGAAGAAGGAATGGACTACTTACTTTGGGGTAAAGTTACGGATCATACGACGCCATCTTGGGATATATGGAGTAGGTTCCGGAGTGGGTTCCACAGTGGGTTCCTCATTCTCTATAGGTTCCTTCTTGTCCGCCGGATAGTCGATATCAGCGAGAGTGTTTTCTGAATCAGTAGGAGATGGAATACCGCCAGGAAAGTTATGGTTGGCCTCCAGATCACGCTGGATAGTCATGGACGCAAGACCACGGGGAAAGTTGCGGTGGGCGTCCATAATCCGCTGGCTCTTGGTAGATGAAATTGAAAGGGTTGACATTTTGACCCGTGTGTATATATGTACCGACTGTTGAAGTCTACAACACAACAATAAACAAGAAGAAAATAGAAGGGAAGAAAAGAAGAAAGCGATGCGGCTTATAAGTATAACGCAGTTACGCTTTTTTGCATCACGAACTTTCTTTTTGTTATTTTTATCGGAAAGCCGGGAGTTTGGTGGCAAATGACTTATATGTATGCAAATACTTGTCCACGTCCTTTTATTGCCCAGTTCTTCTGTCCCTTTCTATAGCGGTTGCTGGTTGGGGATGCCGGATGTGACTTTAGCGTATGTTTGTATGTGAGAAGCGAATACCGAAGAAGTGCCGAGATATGAATGAACAAAGGGAAATAAACTGATGGATGGGGGATGGGGGTTTCTGCTTAGTAGGTAGTATCCAGACTACCGTGACTAATATGCTAGAAATGCTAAGTAACAAAAGAAAAAGAACAAAAGAAAATGACGAAACAAGAAGAAACAGAAATCCCAACTGGTCGGATCCACGAGGTTGTCAGGGAACTCTGGTCTCTCTATATACTCGACGATACTATACTCTCGTGAAAAAAAAAAAGCTGCTACCTTGAATCGTCCAAACCCCGATCCCTGTCATTCTGAAGTCCCGGTTCAAAACTCTTCACTTCAGTCAATCTATAAACAACCTCCAACTGCAATGGTCAAGTTCCGTCCGTCACATCGTTGATTCTCAAACTCACTTACACAATAACCGCCTCCTCATGAAGATCTTTTCTCTCTCACGCCCCAATCTCATAACTCATTCTCATACAAACTCACATCAACTCACTCTCATAAAGTCAGCTACAGTATACGGCTCTTACTTCCCATAACTACATAGCTAAACATGAGACTCGTGATCGTCAATGAGCAAGTCTCATATTTTCCACAATCAAGCCGTTCACACCCGTCACTCAAGTCCTGTGCTCCCATAGTCAGAAACCCCCCTTTGTCCGTGCCCCAATCAGAATCCCACACGCCCTCTCAGTCTCGACCTTTTTCTGAACCGTTTCCCCTTCTCAGCGACAAAAAGTAACCCTCTGGTAGAAAAACAAAAACCACAGACCTTTCTTTTCTCTCGCAGTCATTCTAATTCGTTCTTCACTCAATTACTCCATTCCTTCTTCCCAAGTATAACGCCATTTGTGAGGTCATCTTGTCTGTGCAGTGCATATTTATATGGCCTCCCACATGTTGTATCCACATATATACATACAACAATCGATGCCTATTTCCGTCATATCACCCGTAGTTCATATAGCCGACTTTCTTGTGTTTCTTTTCTTCACCATTGTGTCAACTCACCTCTCATCCACTCATGAAACATTCACATTTACACTTTACTGGTCCCACAGACGCCAGTCTCTTCGCTTTCTTGCTCACTCTTATGCCTTTCCTCGTCTTTAAAACTCAATTACACTCAGGCTGCCCTCGGCACTCTCTGGTCCGTCCGTCACTCCCTCCCCTGCCATATCCCCCACTTTCTAACAGACGCCCGTCCCTCTTCTCGGACCTCTCCACCGAGTTCAATTACTAACCCTTGATATACCCGGTTAACCCCCTAAACATGTTCTTTGGCTCGTTTCTGACGTTCAATTGACTCTTTAACTGACTCCTTCATTGACTCTCATTCCTGCCAGCTGTCAAATCATATATAAATTGTTCTCACCTTATCAATCTCTCGAGTCATCAATAGGGTTAATATTCCCGATCCAGTAAATTAGGGTTTACACTATCTGTGTCATGTCTTTTCTTAGACTCAGTTAAACCAAGAGGCTCTGCTTCTTTTTCTCACTTCAAAGCAACTTAATAACTTTGGGTCGTTTCTACAAGTTTTCTTCCTTTCTCGCACCATATACCCGACTCGGAAACCTCCATTCCCGTAGATCCACATTCGTTCTCCATTTTCTACGCCAATTCCCAAAAATTCTACGCTTTCTACGGCCTTATACGCATTTTTTCTCTTTACGTCCCCTTTGCCCGTTTATTTCCCCGTCTCTTACATTTTACTTACGAGGCCTTCCATCCCCGATTTCGCTGCCTCTTTACTAGAGTCAATCCTACGTATCCAGATAACCCTCGTTATCTACATATAACCCACAAACCTATATTTTACTACTGTCGCCCCGTTTCTTACTTGGCATTGCCGGATTCCCCCGGCCGCTTGTTCACCACCGCTGTGCCAAGACGTTCTTGATCGCACAGAGCACTCGCCGATTTCACCAATTCCACCCGTCGGCCCGGCTAGCTTGTCCCGCCAACCTTCTTTTCGATAAAATCGCTCGCTTCTTTGCCCATCTTGAGTGTTTGTTTCCGTTTTCTTCTATCCCCTGCTATTCGCCATTTATGCCACCCATCAAAGGCAGGATAGCGTCATAACGGCCCTAAACTTCCACTGCTTGTTTTCCGCCGCGGCCCCTCAGCCACACGAGCCACCCAAAAATACAAGGAAATCCCCGACATATCGTCATTCCTTATATATAGAATCTCCTCCGTCGCCGATTACCCTCTCATTCCATATAATCTATCCACTTCTCCATATCCGTTAAAGGCGGACTCAAAGACACACTCCAAAATCTCACACCCAGCTCCGTTGTCTGCATCACCTTTTCCACCCTTTTGGCACAAAATCTGCAGCTTGGCGCATGTGACCCCCC
>JMSH01000138.1:0-45590 GCA_000712465.1 Huntiella moniliformis | reverse complement strand
GCCAACCCCACCGCCCTATCCAATCCCAACGACCCCTCCAACCACCCGTCCACCTTCCCCTTCACCAAACCCACCCACTCTCTAAAAGCGGGGTTTCCAAAGCGAAACCTCTTCATGTCGCCGAGTTCAACTTGGTCGATTAGCCCGTCGGCCTCTTTTAGGATTGCACGGACTCGGTTGACGCTGGCGGGACATTGGTCATCATGGATGAAGTCCTGGGTGGAGAAGGTCACGGGGGGTTCGGAGGGGTTGAATTGTTGGGGGATGAGAGCTCGGTCTAGTTGGAGAATCCATATGCCAATGTCTCGATAGGCGTTGCTTGTGAGGAAGGCCGGGACGTCGGAAGGGGCCGTTATGGATTTGGTGGGGTGGGAAAAGGAGGGGAGGGGAGGTAGAAGAGGGAGAGTTTCAATCATGGTGGACTCTGGTGATGTCATTTTGATGAATTGGAAAATATCCAAGTATATAATGGTGATGACGTTGGAATAATTGACGTCGCTGTGGTTTCACGAGATGGCTGTTATATATGTGGGGCCAAGTTTCATTCATTTGAGCAATCAGTGACGTATGGCATGGACTACACAGGTGACACATGCACCCTAACCCTGGAATCAACATTGAAAACACACGACATGACAACATTGGTGAATGAGAATAACTAAAAAGCATAAGACCTAACCATAATTTACACGAACGCATCCAAACTAAAATCACCACGGTTCATCTTCCCATTCCATTTTGGGTCTCCAACTTTGGTATTCCATAATCGCTTGGTCAGGTTCGCCATAGTGCCACGAGCGGCCTGACGGAGGGCCAGTTTCATACTTTCCTAGAAAGCTTGGAGGCGCTCTATCACGTGGAGCCCTACCATCGGATGGTGGTGCCCAATGAGTTAATCTAGTAGGGCCGTCCGCGTCACGAGAGGAGTCTTCGTAGGCTATCTTGGCTTCATCTTCGATTGCCCGTACGAGTTTAACACCGATGTGATAAGGCACCTCGGTAAAATCGCGACCTGTGTACTCGTTGAAGTTGAAGTCCGATCTGTTATCAGAGTATTCGATCAGGCGGTCAAAGGGCACGTAAGTAGTGTTCGACAGGTCTATTTGGAAGAACCGGGGTGACAGAATCTTAGGGAACATCCTGTAAACCAAGGGCTCCGGGTTGTCCTTGTGCGGAGGCTGTGAAACGATACCCTACAAGTTTGTTAGATAAATGGAAACTAGAGTCACTATTAAGCAACATACATGAGCAGCAATGCCGTCGCTATTGATCAGGCTAATAAACAGAACAACACGGTGGTTTGTTTTGCAAGCACTTTCAAGTGTCATAATAGTCGAGTGAGACAAAGCCCACGCACCCTGCATACTTGTTAGTTGGGGCTGTCCCATTCACTAGGTACAAATCGAACCTACATCGTTGATCAGGCTGTTCAGAGCCTTACGATTAAAAGCCTTGATGAAGAAGAAACGTGTCCGGACCTTGGTCGAGAACATAAGGTGCTTAGGAGGCTGGACACTATCCCGCTCTCTGTATGCTCCCGGTCCCCGACCTTCTTCATTTGAATCTCTAGCTGGCGAACGCGATCTAGAACGACCGCGGGATCTCCCAGCGGGAGGCTCTGCCCGGCTTGGAGCCCAGAGAGGTCTATCCAGCGGGGAAATCGCAGCTTCAGGCGCCTTGGCCTTTCTTGCGGCTGATGTAGGGGGCTTTGGTTGTGTTAGCATCATACACAACAAAACGAACAGAAGTTGCATTAACGATTACCTTAGGAGACGAGGCGAGCTTCTTCTCCGCTTTGCCCTTAATAGCCTTACCCTTCGTGGCCTTAGCGGATGCTTCAGTGTTAGTAGTTACAGGAGTTTTGGATAATCCGGAATCAGGTGCCGCTGCAGTGCCACCGTTCTGCTTCTGCGGTGTCGGCTTTGGCACAGTAGCCGAAGCCGAAGTCGGTGCAGGAGCGGCTTTCGCCGTTTTAGGCGCAGCCTGTACTGCCTTTATGGCTGTTGTGCCATTCGCACTTTGTGTAGCGGGAGCTCCAGATGTCGCCTTCGGTGTGCCATTGGCAGTGCCGGTTGGCTGATTGGGTCTAGCATTGGTAGTGGTAGCAGCAGCCGGCGTATGCGTCGCCTGAGTAGTTTTGGTAGCGGGTACGGCGGCCTGTTTAGTCACGGGTGCTGATGTGCCAGTACTTTGAGCAACCCCGGCTGCAGCGGTTTCCAGTGCGGAGTTGGTTTGTCCAACGAGTTGCTGGGTTTGTACAGGCACGCTTGCAACAACAGCATTTACTGAGGCAACATGAGCCGCAGTGTATGGTGCTCCAGATACTACTGCTCCTTTCTGAGGGACTGCCGTCTGACTAAAGGGCAGCTGGCTCACCGGGTGAACTAATGATGCAGGTGCAGGACTAGCTGCCTGAGAGCCAGCAATGTTTGCAGGAGTATTGAGCGTCCCGAGTGTCATGGGGACAACGGGTGAAGCTACTCCAAAAACTGAAGTCTGGGCGACGGCCCGCTGGGCGAATTCTTGAACTAACGTCTGTGTCCCTGGCTGGACTTTGATACTACCTAGAATCTGGGCACGACGAAAGTGCAGTTCTGCCTCCTTCTTAGCTCTGATATTATCCATTTCATGCAAGCACATTGCCGACTCGCGATCAAATGTGTCGACTGCAAGGTAGTCTCTGATTTTACCGGACCGGGTCACGGGGTTGAAGTATCCAGTACCGAGAAGCCATGCTCTCACCTCGGGATTTTGTTCAAAGAAATCGATCTGCTGCTTGGTGGAACCAGGATAAAGTGCGGCTGCAACCGCATCTGGAACCGTTCCTTGAGCGGACGTTGTAATCTGATTGGGTCTGGTGGTGCTTGGAGTCTCAGTTGAGCTCTGGTAATTGTTGATCCCCCCCATTTGGGTGTCAAGGGATGTGGTTGTCGGATTGTTCATCGTATTGTGTGTACCTCGGTTCTTGGTATCCAAGGTTGCTTTCCAGGTAATGCACGTCTGGACTGATCGGTAACTTTAGTGGGTCAACTTGGCACAAGTCATAGTATGATTGTGTTTAGCAGATCCAGGATTGTTGTCTGCTCGAATTGCAGTTTGGTCTTTCGGGTGGAATGTAACGAGAAAAGAGGGTAACGAGATTCTCAATTGGGACGTCACAACGCAGTTAACAAAGTAGTGACAGTGATGATGAAAACTCAACACACGGGGTGTTTCCAAATTGTATCTGTGTAGGATCGAGGTGTTTCGATAAATATAACGTTTCCACGCGGGTTCCCGTCAAATCTAACGGGTGATTTCTGGTCTTCTGGTCGGTATTGTATTAACAATTAAGTGTGAACACTCAAGTGTCTTGGATCAACGAAAGGACGGATGGCCGATCGCGATTGTTTGTGTGTTGGTGATTGAGGCTGAAGCCCTGTCGAAGGAAACCGCTAGTAAATCGGTGTATGGAATGCGCTGGTGTGAGTGACTGTCGAATTCGCTCAGCATGCTCGTAAAATTTCGTGTACTATCCGTTTTTATCTCTTATCGATCAGATTTCTTCTGAAGCGGAGGAGAAATTTACTCACTAAGTACGAGTATGCTCACGTCATGGCAAGAAACACGCTTAAATGCGCATGCCATCTGAATCCTTCCAATTCACCAATGGGGCGAAATAACCCTAACAAACGGGATATCGGGGAGCGGCCGATGTAAACGACATTAATGCACAAAAGTTTGGTGAAGCACATCTACTTCTAAGTTCAAAGGAAGCTCTTCTGATTATAATTTACTTAATATCTTATAGACCGACAAGAATTGCCTTTTGTGGGAATTAAACACCCCCCCAGATTGCTAGAAATCCGCACTCATGCTGTGCGACATCACAAGTGCTTATTATAGAACATATCCTAGATCAGTTATTTGTTCCTGGACCACCAATTGCCATTGTATTTCTATAGTTGAACCGATGTTGAACTCGCAAAGTATTCGAATATGTGAGCTCCCTCGAGTTTCAAGGGAATTTTGCTTTGGGTCGCTGCTGGGTCGACAACATTCCAGCCATGTAGTGAATGTAAACTGAGGATACAAACCCATTGAAAACACATATAGTAGCGTGAATCTAGAGATTCAGATGAAGAACACTCACCGTTTTATTTTCACCATTTCGACTTCTTCTTCTTTCGGTTGTTAGAGTGACTACCGATCCCCAATAGCGGCGTTTCTCTTACTCTGAGCTCGTGATACTGTCCCTTTAGACATGTCCTCGTAGTCTCCAAAATACCGTGCCGACTACTGACAACTTCGACAACACAACATCAAGTAAGTAACTTCTCTTCGTGATTCACTAATCTATCCCCTTTGTAGCTTACGCTCCAAAATCCCATTTTTCAGTTTGCCAGTCTGCCCGTGTCTAGGAACTTGATCGTCTGGTGGACTCCATCCTCTTGTCTCCGAAACCCCCTAGAGTGCCGGCCTTGCGTGCCCAAGTTCCGCCCCAACACCCTATATTCCTACCGAAAGTCAAATAAAAATGGCAGAGACGCCTGCTTCTAGTGAGTTACTCTCTTATTTTGTTTCTTATTCGACTGTGGAGTTGTCTGTTGAAGATCCTCCACGTCTGTACTGCTACTGTCTTGTTTGCAGTTGATACTAACGCTATGTCGTGGAAAGAACGGTTCAACTCCAAGGTGCTGGGATATCTGTGTTTGGTGTTGATTGTTGTTTTTCATTGTAAGTTTCTTGCTTGGGGTATGCATACCGAGGCATACTAACCTCTTACATAGCCTTGGTGATTGCAGGATGTATGTCCAAGTCAGCCGGTGTACCAGACCTATACATTGTACGTCTTGAGGTAACAGGCAATAGTGATGTCCAAGTTCGCGTTGGGTACTTCGGTAAGTAACACCTCCTTCTCCGAGTTACTCATTACTAACACTTAGTAGCTATGTGCGTCTATGGTCCAGACAATACCGACAACGAGTGCTACGCCACCCAATATCTAAGTCTCGATAAGCTCAAGACCTTCTTCATCACCGACACTATGGACTCTACCACCTCATCTGCTGTCGACACCCTCCTTGGCCTTGCTCGTTCCATGCAAACCCGTATCTTCCCACCGCTTATCGCCGGCGCCTTCGCTTGCTTCCTCCTCTCTGTCCTTCTCTTGGTCATCCGCCAGAACATGCTTGCCCACCCTGAACCAAAGAAGATCTGGACTAACAAGCACACACTGGCCGCCATCACTTCACTGGGCATCCTTGCCTTTGGTTTCGCTGCTGCTAGTGCCGTTATGACTACCCAGGTTAGCAGAGCGCTAGCATGGTGGATGAATGATGTTGAGTCTTCTACATCCACAGTTACTATCAAGCAAGGCTCGCCTATGGTAGTTTTACAATGGCTTATTTGTGCCCTGCTCATCATATACCATCTTTGCTTTGCCCACGTGTTCACCGACAAGAAGTCTTCCGGTGGCAAATAAGTCGAACCAAAGTGTTCGTCTTTCTTATGACACTTCTATATTTTCTTACATTCTCTTGCTATCCTTTCATGACACAATCTTCTTTTCCAAGCGTCATATTTCGAATTACCTCTATATATTATTTCTGTTATCTCATTTCCCTTTCTCCATCAATACAATCAAAATGTCCCCTCCAATATAGATCATGCCGGCGGCAGGAAACAGGCATACAGAACACCTTGAATTAGTGCATACATTACCATGTACACTACAGTCTTCTTACCCACGGCAATCTTTCTAGAATCGCTACTCGCCAATTGTTCAGCAACCCAAATATACCACAATGGATACCCAGAGGAAATACGGGTGATTATCTGGACATGATACGAAGTGAAAGCCAGGACAGCTAGTACAATTTGCCCGATAGCGAGGGACTTGATAAGATTGCTATAAGGTGAAGCGTCTCTAGTGCTGATTATCGAAAACCGAGGAGACTTGTCAGCATCTTTGGTAGTAGAAACCTTGGTGGCCTCAAAAACATCGCGACCTGATCGGTAAAGAATGTACAGCATAGGCAGGGCGAGAGCAAAAAGAGGGATATTTCCGGGAACCCAGTACCTCAGGAAACCGACATTCCTATATCATATGATTAGTATATTTCCATGTCTGCAAAAAAGCGATGCGTACCAATAGTGACTTTGGACATGGCTGTAGATGCTAGGTAGCAGGCTGTCACACCAGTCCCGGCGCTCATCGACGTCATTTCCGCAGAATGTGACATAACCCACAAGCTGAGGGATAACAGAACCGGCGCCAATTAAGATGCCAGCAACAGTGGTGGCCGCCAAGGAGCGAACAAGTCTCCCTTTTTCGGTTGACTGAGGGAGTGATGCAAGGCCCTCGACAAGTTCCCATGCGAAGATTAGTCCGTACATCAAACCGTTTGACCGACAGACAGTAGCCATTGCAAAGAGAACACCACTCCATACAGTCAATTTAGATCTCTCCCAGCTGCCCTTGGGCAACTTAAGAATAATAGCGTACTTCAGCAACGCAGTAAATGACAAGAAAGCAAAAGGTGCCTCTGCATATGGCGCTGTCAAAAACAACCCTGCCGGTGAAATCACATGTAAAACTGCCGCTAAGTAAGCCAACCTCTTGTTACCCGAAACCTCCTTCACAAGGTCATGCAAAGCCCACATGGCATAGAAGTGTGCTGTAATTCCCACCACAACTCCAAACCCCGCAATCACTCGCTCAGTATGCACTCCAAAGCCAATGGCCATACTTTCACACCCCCGAAGAATCGTTTCAACCGCCATCGGCTGGCCTTTTCCAAACGCCCATTCCTGCTCAAAGTGGTACCCGCGCTGGGCATTTTTGATGAAGTAGACGGCGTCCCAGCGGGTTAGATGTTCGACGAGGGTATTGATGAATGGAAGCTTCTCGAATAGAATGGTAACCACGTAGTGGGCTGGTGGGAGAGGGCCATCTACCTCAATGTCATAGGACTCTGCCGTGGCGTTTAAGAAGATAGCAGAGGATGTATCATAAGATGGAGCAACCGCCGAAAAGAGAGCAAGAAATAAGAGGACGCTTTTCCAGAGAAAGAAGATAAGGCCCAGTGGATACGTGTAGTACTTAGGAGCCAAAGGTTCACTCTCACTCGGCTTTTCACCAGCCGGTGCCTGAACCGTCTTAGATTCAGACATAACGGGCTAAAATCTAGTCGATCTAGGTAAATGACTTGTGTCACTATAAGATCTAACATAGATATATACGCCAAGTCGGCAGACATGAGTGCTGTAGTACACAGGACCTGCATGTCACGTGTCGCGTAGCCGGAGAAGGCAGTAGGGTTACAAGTACATGTAACCACGAAAAAAAACATACAACACCGGGTATTCGCACGTGGTCACCCACCGTACTACTAATCCAGCGCTCTGCGGCTTGACTATGGGGGAGCAGACGGGACCCCGTATTTTCCGCAGGCTATGGTTGTATGTGAAAGCTTGAAACGCAAGTTCAGTATATATATGTAGATATTTGAGCTGCCTGGCCTGATGAACAACCATCGACTACGCACAAGATAGAGGAGGACAAGAGTGTTGTACGCCGTACCTTTGCGAAGGAATCATGCCGCAAGCCGGCACCCAACCTCTGGCAAGTTGATTTATTTCGGCAACTACGAAGATCGGGGTCAAAAATTATGCGGGAAGGTGTAACAGGACATGCATCGCCAAGCCCCTTCTAGTGCTCGTCACTGGGCTCTTTGTTGGTCATAGGAGGGTTCCTTGGTGGGATGTACTCGCATTTCCTCACCTCTCGGGACTAACCCAAAAGGATGACACCTTTTCGGTCAGCCTCGCCGGGTGAGGTCGTCGTATTGATAGTTCGCGCTGTTCAGGTAGACGTTAAATAATACAACAACAACAAATGCCTGGCCTGATGTATCGTGCCGGTACCCGAAGACTGCTTGACGTCAGACCTATTCGAGGCTACACAGGACCCCTGAAGAACGTCTAGCAAGGCTCTTGGTTTTGAAAGCTACCGTTACCCAACTTCGAACTATTTGTACGGGATGTCCATACACCTTGAGGTTAATGCCACGCGAAAAGTGTGCTCTGTCGCTTTACTGGACTTGCCTTGGGTATAGCCATAGAAACTCATTCGTTGGTTACCGTGCCAACTACGCCCCACTATAACCGTCAAACAATAAACTACAGTCCAGCTAGTTTACGTTGCACTTACAGAACCAAGGGGCGATCTAATCCTAGCACCAGCACCACGCCTCGTACCTGACTCGGGTCTTTTCTATATCAGACGAAACACACAATGTCAAATTCCAATTAGGTACATTCACATTCTCCCCTATTACTCCATCCGGGACGCCATTTCTCTCTTTTTCCATTCAAACCGCCACCCCATCATTCCAAGCAAACGTACCGGAAACTTTAAATACGTTTGCAGTTAATCAATAGGCATCACTGCCACCGCGAATTCCGCCCCTGCCACAATGGCAAGTTCCAGGCGGCTTCCGCCCTTTAAGCTATCAGCCAACTCGCAGAATGGTCCTCAGCAACGCTTTAGAGATGATGCTGAGAATGAAGAATCTGTACCTTTGTACGACCGGAGGACACAACAGATGAGACGGAGAGAGGACTTCTCTGAGGAGGAAAGAAGTGAAGAGTATCCAACAGAAGATGAGGACTCAGATAGTGTCTACGACAGTGATGATTCAAGGTGGGATGAGTTTCAGGACGATAATCGTCATTCGGACCGGGGATTCCACGTGGCGGATCGGGATACCTTTGAGACTCGTTTGACACAAAGAAGTGTTGCACGGTCATACCCAGATGAGAACCACAGTCGGCCTCCTAACAGGCAGATAATCTATACACGCCCCGCAAGCGGCTTCCGGATACCGTCACATATTATGACGTGGTTTTGCGTTATCTTAGCACTAATGGTTGTGGGGTTCATTGGCGTGTTGATTTACGCTAGTATTCAGGAGAATCGGAGGTTGCAAAATGGTACACATCCAGCACAAATAGCCAAAACTCCTATATGGATGATGTGGCCGTTGTTAACGAGGTACTATGGAGGCCTTCGGACTCTTAGACCTCTGAGCGATGTAGATGCTCAGTATCCTAAGACTATTAACCAGGCACGTAGTGTTGAGACCCGTGATCTTGAGAAGCTTAGCTTTGTCAGCCATGAGTACCAGGCTGATACTTTACACTTCGACGATGTCAAAGAGTGCTTCCTTGATGAGGAATCCAAAGTTAAAATTCCCAATCTTCACGTTTACGACGGTAGACCTCATGGCTTTCCAAATCATGTACTGGGATCTTATGACATGCTGTCTCTTCCCAAGGATGTTTGTTTCGATCGGTACGGCCGTTACGCTCCATACGGCCTCGGCTACTCCATTCGTGAGGGTGGTTTAAGTGCCGGTGAGACTGGCGATATGGAGGGTATCGAATCTATTTGGAGTTCAACTCCTAAGGTCAAATGGGACAAAGTCAACTGGGGCGATATTCAACGCAACTGCTATAGCAAGAATATCGAACGGTACAACATCAGTGGTACCCCCGACTCAGAGTCTATCTCAAGGGGCTACTTCATTGATGCCAAGTCTGAGATTGCCAACAATGCTACTACTAAGGGTAGTCTTCCACGAACAGCAATCATCCTGCGTGCTTGGGATACCTACCACTGGACCGCCGATGATATTCTCCATATCCGCGCTCTTATAACGGAGACTTCGCTTGTCTCCGGTGGCCAATACGATGTGCATTTGATGGTCCAAGTTAAAGACGAGGCCGTCCATCCCATCTGGGCCGATCGCAAGGAGTACGACAAGGTCATCACTGAGTCTGTCCCCGCCGAGTTCCAGTCCATTACCACCCTTTGGTCTCAGACGCAAATGCTCAATATTTACCAGGGAATCCACGATGACTTCCCCAAGGGTCCTGAATTGCCTGTTCACGGGGTGTACCGTGGTCTGCAAATGGGGTTGCAATGGTTTGCTAACAAACACCCTGAATATGATTACTTCTGGCAATGGGAAATGGACCTACACTATGTTGGTCACTATTTGGACTTCCTCAAGCAAGTTGAGGGTTGGAGTCGGAAACAGCCTCGTAAGGGCCTTTGGGAGCGCAATGCCCGTTTTTACATCCCTGATATTCATGGCAGCTATGAAGAGTTTTCCCGTCTTGCAGAGAAACAGACAACTGAAGGTGCCTTGACGCCTGGAGGTCGCCGGATGGGTACTCCGGAGCGCCTAATCTGGGGTCCCGAACGCCCAATTGAAGAGGATGATCGATTTGAGACCCATAACGACCCCGTTGCTCCTAGCCGTGACATTACAGACTGGGGTGTCGATGAAGAAGCTGACCTGATCACTCTGAGTCCCATCTTTGACCCTGACAAGACCAAATGGGGTCTTGCCAAAGATGTTTCCGGTTATAACACAGCCCGCGGCTTCCCCCCTCGCCGTGCTTTCATTACCGCAGCCTCTCGTATGTCCCGTCGCCTAGTCGATATGATGCATCGTGAAACTGTCTTCAAGAAGCACTTTGCATTCCCGGAGATGTGGCCATCAACAGTAGCTCTACACCACGGTTACAAGGCTGTCTATGTTCCTCATCCTGTCTACGTAGACCGTGCTTGGGACTTGCAAACGCTCACTTCCACGGTCAACCGAGGACGGAACGCTGCTAGTGGTGGTGCACCTACCAGTGTGTATGGTAGAGAAGAGCAGTCACTTCAGACGTTTTCTTTCTTCTACCAATCTAAGTTCGCTGGGAATCTCTATAAAGCTTGGTTAGGATTACGGTCTGAGTATACCAGTGGGCGGAAGTTTGAGTTACAGACCGACGAAAAGAAGACAGGAGATCATGTTGATAGCTTGAGGGGTGGCGAGGGTAGGATGTGTTTGCCGCCGATGTTACTACATCCTATCAAGGAAGTTAATATCCCAGTGGAGGCACCTGCCGAGGAAAAGATTCAAGAGCCAGAGTTTGACGCTGGCTCGTAGTGTACATATTTATACTATAACGATACATTTTCACATTCAAAACAACATAATACCAGAGACGGTTAAATGCACGTTCTTTTGTACTCCACATATACTATATCCATTCGCCAAACAAAATACAAACAGGAAAGCAAAACGCTTCTATGAAATCCCAGCGCAATGCCTAGTGATATACACCCAAAACTGCATCATCGCATCATCTATAAGTACAGAGCCAATCATGTCTCATCTCCTTAAAATCGTAGCAAACAACCCATACGCCCGTTTACACCACACGCTTAACCTCGAAGAACCGACGGAGCCACCAGACCTGGAAAAGCGATTCACCAACAACAACGCAAATAACGAACAAGTTCCACCACTTGACACGGGCATTGGTGCTCTCGGCAGTGTTACGGTGGGTGCGTTCACGGGCAATAATGTAGGACTGCTCGTCCTTGACTTGGGCGAGGAGATCAGAGAGGTGACGGACTGTAGGTTTGGTGTTAGTACTGGAATATACTGAGAACTTGGAAAGAACTCCATCGTACCTTCAGTCTCGAGGGGATCGGCCTCGATCTCGTGCTCATTAACGTAGACAATGCCATGCACGTTGAACGAGACCTCCTTGGTGTTGGCACTCCAGTGCTCGTTACCGAAGCAGTAAACATAACGACCGTCGTGCTTTGCCTCAAAAGAGAAATCACCGTTGGAAACGGTCTTGTCGTAGGTCTCATACTGGCCAAGAGGGTTCGTTACCCAGAAATCAATATCCAGGCTGCCAGCAGACCCGGAGTGACGATCGCTGACCTGGAAGGTGACAGTCATGGTGTCCTCCTTGTGCAGCTCCTCGTGGAAACATTCTCTTCCGTGGGCAGGCAGCACGATATTATGGGCGGCGACAGCCTGGAAGGTGACGGCGGCCAGGAGCAGCTTAGCGACGGAGCCGAAGATCATGGCGGGCAAGGGTGGTGAGCTTGTTCGGGGGAGGGGTGGTTGAGAAGCCGGGTTGCGGGCGATTTTGTTCGGGATATAAGAATATGCAGCTGTCGGGCCTAGTGTTTTTGGTAGAGCGGATCGTTCTGTCTAGCAGTTTGCGATAGTGGAATGAGGTTGTTCCAGTAGCCTTGTTTAACCAATCATCAAGTCAATGGGCACGCGCCACAGGTGGACACCTTGTACAACTCGATTTAGCGACTAGAGCTTGCGTTATCCATATCAAGCTTCGTCGCCGATTCGAGACGAACCCTAACTACGTCTACAATTACGATCCTGGTCGCCAGATTTACGGCATCAAAGGCAGTAGCTGACAACTGACAGCTAGCATCTCATATTTCTTCGACGTGTCCAGAACGAACTACAGGGGTCTGTGCTACTGTAGCACTTTGACCGATGTTTCCATTCAGTGGCTTATTGGTGATCTACCGACTTTCACCCGGCGAAAAGGTACTTAAGATATACAGTTTGACAGAGCTATTTTGGTGAAAGTTAGTAGAGCCGCTATGTACCCCACTACACATCAGAAGTACTCCGACGTTCCCTGCGCTTCTTGCTTAAAGGATAGGAGGTTGGGAAACAGGGGATCTAGCGTCAGTTTTCCGCACACGATAGAGCGCTATCAGTGGTGCCACAGGCGCCTGCACAAGTCTGATAGGGCCTGAATGTCGGGACGTGCTCTATGGCAAGGAAGGAAGGCAAAACCGGCAACGCCAATTGGTGGCAGCAGCCCGTCCCCTGCCAGCGGGGCCCCTCTACAGCCGCAAGTCCAACTCACCGACAAACAAACGTCGTTATACCACAACGTCTCCAGTCTGTTTTCGATAAGGAGGATACTCATCCTTTACAACTCGTCGTCGCGCATATTTCACTGTAAGTCACTATCATCATTAGAAACCCAACCACGCCATTGTCACTCCATCATCGTCAAATCCGCCACCTTGGCCTTTTTACTCCGCATCTCCACGACTATCACTGCCGAGCCCCTCGAAGAAAAAAGTCGGTGTCTTTGTTCCCCTCCTGGTATTCACGACCCGGCCCAAATAGCCATGATTGCGGTCCAACACCACCTCGAGCCAGTTTCCGTCGGCATGCATATGGATATATGGGCGAAAGATATATGTAGTCCTGAGTTGCGGGGTCGTCACTAGCTTCATGACCCCTCTTTTGGTCCGCCAACTGTATCATCATGTCCAGTACAATACCATCAAGTGACTTTGGTTGTGGCATGTCAAGATTCCCCATTTGTTCCGGCATCGACAAAGCTTGTTGTCCTACATGTCACGTCAGATGGTACGCCGGCCAGGCTACAATAAAGTTCAACTATGGTTGGATGAGACAAGGGACTGCCAGATAGCTGCCTATGATTCTCTTGTGTGAGACCACTTGTTATCTTGAGAACATCCCAAGTTGGGTTCATTTGTTCGCCTCAAGAAAGTCTCTATTCAAGGGTGCGTCTATTGAGTCCACAAGTTTGCCGTAGCAAGCCAAGTGTCTCTGCGTATCCGCCCCCCGTCCCGCCTACGGTTACAGTGGTGCTCTATCATGTGCTATTACTTCAGCCTAGCCATGGGGCGTGCGGTTGATGTGTCCTCAGGGGAGGCTGAAGGCATCACCTTAACATTGGGATAGCCCAGCCAGCCATAATAATTCCTGCCGCCCAACCCCGAGCGTCAACTTCAAGTTTTTGTCGCTTGCTTGCATTCCCCTCGCGTTTACAACCTTGTCATTTACATTTTCAACATCAAGAAGTCTGTGAACCTTTCACTCACACTCTATCATCATAGATATTCACAAGGCCTAGGTCCTTGATTTTTTTAACACTTTATACCACCTTTTTTTTCTAAACGACACCTCCAAAAAACACCGCCAAGATGGGTATGGCTATTTCGAAGCTGTTTGACCGGCTATGGGGCAAGAAGGAGATGAGAATTCTGATGGTCGGTCTTGACGCTGCCGGTAAGACCACCATTCTGTACAAGCTCAAGCTCGGTGAGATTGTCACCACCATCCCCACCATTGGTAAGTCTTCTCGATCTCTCCCCCTTTTTTTCCGCTGTTTGTCGGTAAAGCAGTTGGCGGCACGGCACGTGTTTGTTGCTAGTGGCCGCCGGCCGTACTCGCCTCTTTGAACATGGGATAGCCAACTAACCGGCCTTGTTTTCTCTAGGCTTCAACGTCGAGACTGTCGAGTACAAGAACATTCAGTTCACTGTCTGGGATGTCGGTGGTCAGGACAAGATTCGTCCTCTGTGGAGACATTACTTCCAGAACACCCAGGGTATCATCTTCGTCGTCGATTCCAATGATCGCGACCGTATTGTTGAGGCCCGTGAGGAGCTGCAGCGCATGCTGAACGAGGACGAGCTGCGTGATGCCATTCTGCTCGTGTTCGCCAACAAGCAGGATCTGCCTGTATGTCAAGCCCTAAACAGTAATAGTGGTTTGGCGAGATGGAAAAGAGGTTGCGCAAACTATTACAGGGACCAAGTCTATCCAAGTTTAGTCTTGCCAAGAGCAACCTGAGCGGATAAACCCGACTGGACCCCTGGTTTTTGCGATCTGCCTTTTCTTATCACGCCAATACCCCGCATATTACTGTAATCACTTCACTACTGGGCATTTGCTAACTTTTTTTGTCTAGAACGCCATGAACGCCGCTGAGATCACTGACAAGCTTGGCCTCCACAGCTTGAGACAACGCGCCTGGGTATGCCATGACCCCACCACCACTTTAGTTGATTACGTTTGCTAACCGCATTTCTTCCCTCTCTATAGTACATCCAGTCCACTTGCGCCACGTCTGGTGATGGTCTGTACGAGGGTCTTGAGTGGCTTGCCACCACCCTGCGCAAGGCCGGTCACCAGTAAATTATGTGTCTCTTGTTTCGTCAGTGTAAAGTCAATAGGCGCCCACAGCCAGCCGGCTGTTCACACGGCGCGGAGGCTGTCTTGCCCGCTTCTAAAGTTTTTTTTAGTGTTTTCAACGTCTGTCCTCCCACGTATATCTAGTCAGCGTCTTTCGGGTTTCGGTTGTAATTTGCAAGGTTATCGGTCAATGGCAATCGAGTAGTCCATCAACAATATTTTTGCTGTTTTCTTCGGCTTTTTTATATTTCTTGTTCGTCGTTGGATGTCTGCCACGCGATCCTTGGATTTTTTGGACTCGATCTTTGTATTCCGGGCAACGATAAGCGTGGTTACTGGTTGTTGGTTGGTTCGTGAAACGGCGGTTATGGATGGCCTAGTCGCTATCAATGACAGTGAGGATAATATGGGACTATTATACAATGGCGAGACATGGAGCTTGCATGGATGATGGGCGTTTGGTGGTTTGATTTGTTTGATGTTTTTTACGTATGATGACAGTAGTTCTTTCGTTATCATGTAATCAGTATGGTTGTGAATACAAGTCACTCTTTTTTGAAGTCTGTTTTGGGTATGTATGACGTAGTATTGACACTTATAATGGAACTCAGTGGGTATCAATGATCAGTAATGGCATGGTCCCTATTCATGCTTCAGGGCCTGTGCATTGGCATCTAGTTGGCGCGCTTGACGTTCGGCAGTACTGGCCTCGGCAAGAAGTTCAGATTGGGTTTTGTTCTTTGAGGCGTTGAGTTTGGCGTTTAACTTTCCACCTTTGTTCTTGGAGGCTTGTAGACGGCGCTAGGTCATGTTAATATGGTGAGGCTTTTAAAGGACTGAGATGGCATACCTCGGCGGCTTCGGCAGCTCTCTGACGAGCTTCATTTGGAGGCGCGGAACTTGAAGGGGCAGCTGATGGGACGGATTGCGCGGGACGGGCTGCCGGGGCCGGCGTGGAGGGATTAGACCCGAGGACGTGGCCCTTGGATTTGGGTTTGCTGATGCAGGAGCCCATTTTGTGGTGATGTGGTGGGTTTGAAGAGATGGAGATTTTGGGCTTGGAATCGTAGATTGTAGATTGGGTGGGTGGTTTTCTTGGCAGTTTGGGGTCACGTCACGGGGATTATCTGATAAGAGAGGGCTTTGACAAGGGTGGTTACTGGTGTGGATAGATGTAGAGAGGAAGGTATGATGATTATGGTAGCTTTTAGGGAAATGATGACGTTTGAAGGCTTTTGGTGGGTGTTGGCTGAAGATGGTGAACCCTAATTGTCACTTTTGGTAGATTTGACGCGTGGGTGCTGGTAATGTAATGTGAGCTATGAGCATTTTGTGGTTTATTTTCTTGTGAAACTGTTCAGGAAATACGACATCACCACACCAAGATTATATTCTCAACATCAACGTCATCCACCACTTGTAGGGTTACCGTATCAGTTAACCCCCAACAGTCGCGGCTATTCTGCGTCTATCCACCAAACCATGCGCGAACTCACCGAAAACACAATGCCCCTTGCAGGAGAACAGTCCTCACCGAGGAGGACAAAGGGCAGGGATCATAAGTATGTTATCATGCGCACCCTGAGGGCCTCTTGGGAATGACGCCTTGCATCAGTTGTGGATGCGTTTGCGTGGGATCATGATGACGGTTGACGGGTGGTGCCATGTGGATATGTGAAAGCGTTTGAAGGTTGGTCATGAGGTAGAACATTTATACGTTTTGTCGAGAACAGAGTTTTGTAGAGGATTAAACGCATACTGTAACTGTATGGTTAATCAACAACCATATGTATGTGATACTGTAGTCCCCTATGCGCCTAGCCTGCCAAAGAAGCTTTCTTCACTCCCTCTCGGTCGTAAAACAACCTAACTAGTCCTCAAAACCCCACTTGTTCGTCCCGCCCTTGATGTGTAGTATCTCGTAGTCATATTTCCACCTCAAAAGCACCAATTTTTATATCCCATCATCAAATAAAGCCCTGCTCGCTCCCGACTAGCGCACCGCCATCGCAAAATCATCCATTCTAATTGGTCCCAGCTGCGTCCCGTTCCCCACTTGCCCGATTCAACACCCATCTATTTGTACGCATCGCAGCTGGCCATCAAGGTTCTTGCGCATGTCAACCTGCTGGATGGAACGCCCCCCGTCTAGATAGACACGAGCGAGCGAGCAACGAGCGTTGGATTTACCATATGCGACTGATACTATCGCAGTGTTGATTTTCCTGCTAGCAGAGTCTTTTTTTCACTGGAGAATTTAGGGACGCTAGAGTCTGGTGTTGTCGAGGGGGACACTGGCGCTGTTGGGCGCAAAGTGGAATCTACACACATTATCGGACTGAATCGGCTGCCACCTGAGCAAACGGACGCTTGCTACGTAGGTAGGTGGGCTTTTCTTTTGTGGGCTGGATTTTGGCAGGTTGCCGCGGTATATCCACGCCCTCCCCCGGACAAGGTCAAGTTCCTTCGAGCACATAGTCGGGTTACTTAGCAGCAGATTTGACGGCATCTTCCTACGCTCGCTTGTCAAAGATATTCTTTTTCTTTCCCTTCTTCTTGCCTTTGTATTTATTCTGCTTTGCTGCCACAAGCACATTACCTTATAATCCTTCTTACTGCTCCACGGCGACCCGTCTTCTGTCCTCTGATACAATCAGTTTGCTGCTTGTTCTTGTCCAAGTGCCCTCTACTTGGGAAAAACTACCGTTGATCTACCGGCTGTACCTACCGACGCTTTGCTATCTGCACCCACATACTCCTTCAGATCCCGCCACTGTCTGTCTTGACAGTATACACAAACTGGTTTTATTCTGTGCTCAAGATCGACTGGGAATTTCCTTTCCACTTTTATCTTCCTCTTTGCCTTTATCAGCGGCCTTTAGATCCATCTTACACTCAAGTGTCTTACGTTCGCAACTTACCAAGCACCGCACACCTTGCCATCTATTTTCGATACCTGCCGGCCCGTCTGAACCTACAAGCCGCATCTGTAACACTCCGCCATTTCCTTCATCTATTACAGACGGCTGCCCCACGAGATCTTTGCGTTTGGTCGCCAGTTCATTCCCCACACGTTTCGACCCTGGTCCGTCTGTTGTGCATTAACAACATCTTTTATCTCTTAATCATCTCAATTCACACCCCCGGCTACCCCGGAACTCTCCCGCTTCCGTGCTCCTGTACGGCCTTTCTATGGGGTTCTCATCCAATGACCACAATCCGGAAACTGTTCCCACAATACGATTATCCTTGAATACAGACGATGATGATAGCTTCGTCGCTGGACCGCTTGCACTGGACTTTCAATCTTCGCTTGCGGATCTGGAAAACGCAGACCTCTTTTTTGGATCGGTCGATACACTAAGCCAGTCTTTGTCTGACCGGGACACCCTTTTAGCGAATCCAGCCTCGAACAACTTGTTTTCGGCCCCCTTTGCCACGGACCAAACCAGTCACCTTCATACTTCGGATACAAACAATCCGGACCCCTCTTCAAGTGGCTTGTCTGTTCATGAACCCAAGCTTTCTGGGGCCTTTCCTACTAGAAACAGGCGACTCCAATCGGGTGTCAACTCTATCGACATGATGAATCCAGTTCCCCCGTTTCAACAGTTTTGGCCTGGCTTGGCCCAAGAACCACAACTTCCACAACAAAACCACTTTCATCAACAACAACAGGCAATGGTTTACAGCCAGAACCCACGAGTTGTTGGTAGAACCTCGGGCCCTTCTGCTGAAGGCGAGGAAGACGACTTTAGCACTGCATGCACATCTCACTGTAACGATTGTACCGATGATTGTGAAGATCCAGATTGTGATAGAGCCTCAGAGGTCTGTCACGACGTTTGTAATGATGTCTGCACCGATGCCAACTGTTCTGACACAATCGAGTGTACCGAGTCAGTATGTGATATTGGAGTCGTTTGCACCGAAAGGGATTGTCTTCCCCGTAGGGAAATAAACGCCGCCCAAGCTCTTACCTCTTTTGGCGGTGATGGAACAGGTGGACTCGGAATGGATTTGCCGCTGCAACATGTCCAACAGGGTAATAACCAAAACCAGGACATGTGGAATCAACTGTCTCACCAACAGTTGCATAACTCGAATTTGCTTCTGGGACATGGGCATTCACATGGCCATTTACACGAGAGTGGCCACAGCCATTCACACATTCACGGGCACGGCGGAAACGGCACTGCCGACGATATGGCCATGATGCAGCACCGGTCCCATCTTGAGATGCAGAATTTATACATTGACTTGCTCACATATCATAACACATCGCAGCCTATGCAGCATGATGAATGTGCACTCAATGGTCCAGTCTGGCCGCACACGTGCCACTTACCCCGCCAGGACTTTTCGGATATCAACCTTTTGCTCCAGGACGGCTCGGGTTTTGACCTTCATTTCAGAGAGTGTGGCATGCAGTTGATAGATCCTACACAGCTACATACACATTTGGTTCAGGTCCATCAGTTGTCACCAGAGGATCTCTCTTCGGCCTTTTTTGAGATTCCGTGTTCGTTGGGAGATATAGATGCTGGAGCCAGTGCAGGGTCGCCATGGCCTCCGGAGTCGATTCATGGGGATCCAAACATGGGAATGCCTTCAATGTCGGCTACCAGTAGTTCAATGGCCATGTCACCTGTTTTGACTCAAGATCATTCTGGGACCCCAGGAATATTTGAGCCACAAACCCCAGAAAACAGTGCATTGCCAGTGGCACGGAAAAACAAGCAAAAGGAGGTTCATCAAGAGTGCACCTCTGAAGCTAACACAGCTGGCCCATATCAATGTCAATGGCTTCACGATGGCACAGTCTGTGGTGAAGTATGCAGCTCACAGGAGCAACTAAACCAGCACCTTATGGATCATGCTCGGTCTGTTAAAAGAGAAGGTTCGAGCTTCATTTGCTGGTGGGAGCCTTGTTCAAGGCGTGATGAGCAGAAGGGGTTTCAACAACGGAGTAAGCTTGAGAGACATCTTCAAACCCACTCAGGATGTAAGTTGAAATCTGATATGTATGAGGTCCACTACTAACCTGCATACCATAGGGAAACCCTTCAAATGTGATATTTGCAACGAAAATTTCAGTGCTAAGCAAGCACTTGAGCAGCATATTCGAATCCACACCAATGTTCGGCCATATGTCTGCCAACACCCTAACTGTGGTAAAGCTTTCAAGCAACAAAGCTCGTTGAGTAAGTCAAGTGGATTAGACAAGCATGATATTACAGCAACTAACTTCACTCTCTCTAGCTATGCATCAACGCATACACACCGGCGAAAAGCCACTAGCCTGTCCGTACCCAAATTGTAACATGCGGTTCAACGAATCGTCCAACCTAGCCAAGCACCGACGTACACATAATCTCACCGGGGCACATATCTGCCCCCATTGCTTTCGAGATTTCCACCGCATTGACCAGTTGCGGAGGCATCTTGATAGAATTCATGGTGAGACGACTAGTCCGGCGGGTAAAAATGGGAATGGCAGTGGCGTCGGTAGTGTGAGCGGAGCGGGAAGTGGAGCTACAGTTAGTGGAGGGGCCATTCATAGGACGAATGGGGCGAGGATTACAAAGGGAGAAAGAAGGTTAAAGAGAGAGAGAAGTTCTGATGAATGAAATTGTTTGTATGTGGGTTATGGCTTATTTTTTGGCGTTTTGGTTGGGTGGTTTTTGTGTTGGGGATCGCAAAAGATTTATGATTTCATTTTCACTACATATTGCGTGCCGCGAAGTGATGAAGTAAAAAATATGTGAAAGCCTGTAAGGGCGAAGAAAGACAAGTTACATTTATAGCATTACGCACGAGATATCCAACAGTAAAACAATCATACAAGGCGGGGACGAACCCTTAGGCACCTCTAGATACCAAACAGCTCCGACAGCTGCTTAGCAGTGTCTTCAGGCGAAACGACGGTGTGGCCGATAGTCCGGGGGTCCTCGTAGATCTGGTAATCGTTACCACCCTTGAAGGTCTTGTCGCCGAAGAAGTGGATGTTCTTGAACTCGATACCCTCAGGGGTCTTGGCGTAGTCCTCAAGGTGACGGAGGCAGTAGGTCTTGTCCCAGCCGGTGGGGAAGACGTCGAAGGAGATTTGGCCACCGATGGAGTAGCTTTGAGGTTGTTAGTTTAGTTTGGGAAGATAGGAAGGGACAAGAAAACTTACGTGAGGTCCAGGTGGGAGAATTCCTTCTTAAGAGCCTCAATGAGGTTCTCACGAACCTTGTGCTCCAAATCGAACTTCTCATACTCATCACGCTCAGCAGCCGAGGCATTTCTCCCAATGGGCGAAATGTTAACCATGCCTCTACGGAACTCAATAAAGGTACCTCTCTTGACAGGCAGCTCCAAATCGGCAATGTAGTGGAGAACAAACTTAACCAGCTTCTTGTACTCCTCCTCACCGATCCAGCCGATGAAGTTAGCCGAGGGGAGAGGCTCGCCCTGGAAGAAGGCAGTCAGGCCGTTCTCGGGGAAGCAGAAATCGAACATGGACAGGACGGACCGGGTCGAGTCACCCATTTGTTCCGACGCCTTGCTGAAGTCGCTGCCGCCGACAAAGCCGATGGCCATGGTCTGGCGGAGTTTGTGGAGGGTCTCGACAAGCGCGGGGGTTATTGGCTGGAGAGGAGAATAGACAGGTTAGATTTGAGCGGGGTTCTGGAAGCACCGGGAGGGGGAATGTACCTTGCGAGCGGGGGTGAGAGTGTCGTCGACATCGAAAAGGCAGATGGTATCGTTGATACGGCGTTGGCCGAGGGGGGCGTAGCTTTCAGTAGACATTTTGGTGGTGGGTTTTTTTGGTGATGGAGGGAAAGAAGAAGGATGCGTACGTGGATATGGGGATGCGATGATATTTATTTGGGAAGGAGGTCGTTGCGCTGGCGCTGAGTGGGGGGCGTTAGAGAGGGGCTGGGAAGTGGATGAAGTGGAATACGTATGTTTGTATCTCTTTAGAATGACGAGTTTGGAAGGTTTCAAGGCGGGTTGAAATGCGTAGTATTTATCCTCGTTTATCTCCAAGATATATACTCCTCAAAAGCCCCCTCAACCACCTACAAATCCCACCTAGAAACCTTCAAAAAACCCAACGAGGCTCTCTTGTTCATTTTCAACACATCTACTTACACCAAAATGAGGCGTTAGTGGGGCAGAACCTAACCCCTGGCCTGGCGGAGGTGTTCCATGTTCCATGAGAAACATGCCTAGCTTAAGCTGTTGCATTGGAGGACAGGAGCTTGCGTTGCGTGGATCTGAGCGGCAAGTAGGTGGGGCGGGTAGGAAAGGGGGATTTCTTACTATGATTGGACTTTTATGTGTTGGGATTTTTCTGTTTTGGGAAGGAGCCGGCGGTTTTGGAGGGTATCGGCCGGTGGTACGGATCGGATTTGGAGGTAGGCTTAGTTAAAGAAAATAGACGGTAGTATATTATTTAAATCAACTTAGATAACCTCCTATTGTTAAACCGACATTAACACCTGTGACAACCGCCCAGAATATGATCAAACCCCATCCAATCTTCCGACTCATTACCCAATCATTCTTGGGCACTACAATGAGTAAACCACCAAGTAACACCAACAGGCCCACGGCACTGACTAACAAGGCACCGCCAACTTCCACTTTGAACGGTTTGTACTTTAATGTTTCTTCCGGGTGGTGCTTCAAATGGTGTCTAGCCTTTCTAACCATCATCATCACCCCGCCGACACCAATGCCCAGCAAGATATTCAACATTGGTCCACCGAAGCAGGCCGCGAGAGCCATCACGGGGTATCCAAGCCGGGCAACCGTGATATCTGCGACAAGATCACCAAGAGAGTTTCCGGCCGCAAATATAGTAAGACCAAGGAGAGCTTCGGAGATGGAAAGGATCACTCCAAGAGCTTTCAAGACCCCGACCACTTCGTTGGCGATGGTGGAGATCCAAGCTATACTTACGAGGAAGCCGAGGAAACATAAAAGAGAGTGACTTCTTGGGCGGGTGTCGTGGGTTGTAGTTAAGATGAATGGAATGAAGATGATTGTCGAGATAACCAGACCTCCGGCAAGGAGTTGTTCAAGCCGGAAGGTCGGATCGTCAAGTTCATCAAGTGTGTTTAACCAAAGGATACACATGAAGAAAGCAGGCCCAGTAAAGATTTGTAACCCAACTAACCAACGAGACCACCCAAAGTCATCGGCTTCTTGTACCTCACAAACCTTTGCAGTAAGCAGGGCAGCATCAACGCCGGCATTGGCAACAATTACAGTATCTTGTTCCGATACTTGACATTCTCCATCTGCAGATTCAACTGCGATGAGAATAGGACTATGTGGGTGTGTAGGAGACTGGGAAACCGTCTTTCGTGGTATGGATTTAGATAGTCTGCGATACCGTTGCCATTCGTTCTCAACTGTTGATATCACCGGAGACGCTGGCATAGACGGGATTGGCGTATCAGGACCTGGAATAGCACTTGGTACAGGCGTAGCAATGACATAGCTATAAATAGAGTCATCAGACTGGCAATCTATAGACTCGCCTTCCGCCACGGGAAGTGTCAAGACTAATAACAAAACACTGGGTGCTGTAAGAATCGCTGCAAATCTGTCCCAGTATCCTTTATCCTCCCAGTGTTGAAGCGTAGGAAACAATGTACAAGATAAGGCATTAGGCGAGGGAAACATCTCTGGCCACCATTTCCATCTAATTTCGTCATCGTCATCTATGTTCTTGGAGAACCCGACGGGAAGAGAATCCTCGGGTGAATCAACCTGAACAATCGGTATCGTAGCGTAATCAGTGCGACTAAGAAGCGGAAGATCAACATCGCTTTCTGAAGCTTCGGGGATAGTATTTGGAGGCTCGAAGGCTTGAGGCGATAACGGCTGGCTTGATAAACTGAAGCCTGGGAATGGTGATATAGGCGACTCAGACCGACTGGTACTATTACTCTTAGAAACCAATGTAACCGGAATCTGCAACTTGGGTAACCTCGGCGGTGTCAACGCTTGGGATTCCAAATTCTTAGTTGGTTCCGGAATAACTCCGTTATGCGGTGGTGGTGCGAGACTTCCATCTACAGTAAAAGAATGAATCGAAACTGTACTTTCCGATCTCGAAGGGCCCTCTCCGTTCTCTGCCGCCAACTGCTGTGCTAACCCCATGGGTCTATCGCCAGAGGATAAAGCCCTAGAATGGCCTCTAGGAATCTGCATTGGACTCAACAACGGAGACCCACCTACACTCGGTGACAACGAGCGACTCGGACTAGCCTGTGCCTGTCCAAAAACACCATTGATGTCCGTTGCTGACCAGCACCGCTGATGCCCATGTGGTCTCTTATGAACCACCACCGGAAGATTCAAATGCGCCAACGGATCTACCTCTTTTTTTATACGATCCAGGTCTGATCTAAACTCCAGCGCTCCCACAAGACTAGGTCTGATTGTACCCACGGAAGTATGACCTCTGCGCCGACCAGGGCCACGGCGGATGCGCATGTTATTTGAAATTTCCGCAGCAACTAGACCATCATAATCGGAGCCATCATCACTAAGATCCTCGCCGGTTGTGCGTCGTGAAATACCGGATTCAATACCGGGGTGTGATGGGTCGAGACGGAGACGCGACGTCGAAGGGCCGGTGCTGGGACTACCGGGGACAAGTGCCGACGCGGTTCCCGAGGGCGGATTGTCGCGATACGGTTCAAAGGCGCCAGGAGCGGTGGGATTCAATTGTTGGTCGAGTATAGCTTTTTGCGCAGCCCGACGCTTTTCATACCAGTGGCATCCAACGACGGTACAGACATAAAGTCCGTAATACCCAATCATGGCCCAACATTCCCAGTACAACAACTTGCCATCGAATAGGAAGTAAACCGTGAATATAATGGCGAAAATAAAAAAGCAAATATCCCGAACAAAAGCCTGTTTGGCAACACGAAACTCCTTCACCAGCGCCATCGAACCCGCGACAACAGCCGTAATGAAGGAAGCCGCTCCGATAAGCTCACCAACCGCCATAGAGGCACTTCCTGAGCCCATGGCCGCAAAGGTACTAAAAAGATCGGGCGATCCATTGCCAAAAGCTAAAAAGGTGACACCAGCAAGACTTTGGCTGAGACCTAACAACCCGGATATCGTCGCAAGATTGACACTGAAGAAGTCGCTAGCTGCAATGCCGATGGTCGTGAATAAAAGACCTAGCCAGGAAACTAACACAAATAGACTAGCGACGTCTGGAAAGGGTGATGTGCAGTAGTAAAGAGTCAAGTACGGGATAAGACCTGAATTTTCCTCGATGCAGTATTCTTGAACAAATGCGCATTTGTCGGGGGCGGAAATGACGTCACGGCAGGATATTGGGGGCACATAAGGTTTGTGACTACGTTTTTGGGTGTAGATTTTTGCGGGTTCAAGCGGAGAAAGTCGAGTGAATGTTTGTGTTAGATAAGTCAAAGTGTATAAAAGAATAAGAGAGCCGATGGCGGTTAAGAACGGCCGAGGTGAAAAACGTGGTCGGCGGCGGATTCTCGATTTCGCGCGTGGTGGCGCCAATGGGCTATGAGGGGATGTAAAGGACATGGCGGCTGCGGAGTAGCTGACGACATAGGAAAAAGAACGGTTCAAGGGCGATTGTACTTAAGAATTGTGTGAGAAGAGAATGTAATCAAGTTACGGCGTCTGATACGGGTATTATAGGTAAAGACGGACGAGAAGCCAGCGACTCGTCTTGTGATAAGTCAGGTCAAAAGATAATATACAAATATACCGCAAAGAATACAAAGAAAAGGAGAAGCGCGTCCTAGGCGACACACAATCATCCAAATGGAAGAAGCGAAAGATGATTCCAAGATAATCCATGAATCAATCAAATTCCCTCCTCTTTCCCGGCTGTTCACGCATCAATTAACCCCCAGTATACGGGAAACCCTGATAGAGGTCACCTGCTATAAACGGCATGTTTCAGCGCTAATAGCCTGACGCGGCCGGCGATCGGGCTCCAGACAGGGCAGCTGATAACGGACTAAACCACGGTTCACTAATGACTTGGCTGCCTCGCTTGCTTTGGGCACAACACAGGGCTGATGCGGATAAAGGGAACAATTGACAGTGGCGTCTGACAAAATAGACTTTGTTGCACAAAGATTTGTTGATTCAAGCGTCGAGGGATTATGTTGACAATTAGGGTTAGATCACAGTTATGGAGGGTTTGTTTTGATAGATGGACCAATCAGAAGGGGCGTTTGGTCTTTTGGGGACTTCAAATAAACAAACAAATTGACGGACCCCTCGTTGAGCTGAGAGTCCGGTAGATACCCCGCCTTTGATATTTTGTGTATTCGTTGTTCGTGAAGCTGGAAAGTAATCTGGTTGGAATTTCTCAACAAACCCTACTCGACCCTCTCACCCCACCAGACCCTCACGAGAAGAGTAACTTTCACATAGCAATGGTGAAGAGAAACTCGCCAACAGACCACCATCACCACCGAGCGTCAGCATCACTCCCTTCGTTCTTCAAATCCATTCATACCAAGCAATTGTTCACGCCACGACGCGTTAATAGCGTCTTCGACGACAGTACACTATAAAGAGCGAAAAAAAAACCCCGAAAATCCTAAACTATGCCTCGCGTGGCTCAGAAACCACGGGCTCCCGGTGGCCGACTCTCGATTGGTCCCGGGACAAGTCTTGAAAGTCCGTTTGGAACCGCTGGTATTACGAAGTGAGTTTCCCTGTTATAATCTCTCCCTTGGCTGTTTGTTTTGTTGGCCACGGTCACGGTCATAGCCACGCTTCTTTTTTTTACTTTGTTGATGGAGAGAAACTAACGAGTATATATTTACGTATAAAGAATCCCATTGAACGACGACGCATCGGAGAAAGCACGCCGCATGCAGAACAGACAAGCTGCCCAGGAAGCTCAGAAGAATGAACTTAAGCGTGCTGCGACGGCGACGCCACGGAAGAATAGACGACGCTCTGGGTTTGAAGGACCAGCTACACCATCGCATCGCCTAGGGTCCGATGATGAAGATGATTTAATCGTGGGCGGTGCGGGCGTTACGCCCATGAAGAGAGTACCGATTTTGGCTAACTTCGAAGAGTGGATGAAGATGGCGACGGACAATAAGATCAACGCGACGAATTCTTGGAATTTTGCGCTGATTGATTATTTCCATGATATGTCGTTGTTGAAGGAGGGCGATGGGGTTAACTTCCAGAAGGCTAGTTGTACGTTGGATGGGTGTGTCAAAATTTACACGAGCAGAATCGACAGTGTGGCGACGGAGACGGGAAAGTTGCTGAGTGGTTTGGCGGATAGCAACAATAAGAAGAAAGAACGGGATGGTGCAGATAATGAGGGTGGCGAGGGAGAGAGTGAAGACGAGGTTGACGAGAACGGCGAAGTTGTCAAGAAGAAGTCTTCACGGAGGAAGAACCGGTCAGAGGCTACATTGGCGCCATCGTTTAGTACTTTGCAGTTGAAGAAACTGGAGTTGGAGTTTTCTGTGGATCCACTGTTCAAGAAGGCTTCTGCTGATTTCGACGAGGGTGGTGCTAAGGGTCTGTTGTTAAATCACCTTATGATTGACTCCAAGGGTCGTATTGTGTTTGACAGTTCAGATGACGCTGCTGATGCGGGGAAGCATGAGAAGGAGGCCGGCGAAGAGGGCGAAGAGGGCGAAGAGGATAATGCGGGACTATCCCGAATTGAAGAGGAGGACGAGGAGGAAGAAGAGGAAGAGCCACCTATGGATATGGACCTTGGAGCGTTACGCGCGCGGTTCTTCCCGGATATCAATTACCTGGATGAGCTTGATGTGTGTCCTTCACTCAAGACTTTTGATCTTGGTGATCCCTCTGGTTCTCTTGATATTCCGTTCTTGCGAGCTCCGGAGGATTGGAAGAACGATGACAAGAGTTTGCTTGGTGGTAGATCGGGCATGGAAATTGACGGCATCGATGATCAGATACAAGGGTTTGATGATGATTTGAACTTGGGTGGTTTTGATTTAGAAGATGACGTTGCTTTCGGTGAAGGAGGTGAAGCGTGGGCTCGTGAAGCTGCATTGGAACCTCAAATGCGGGTATTCCAGAAAAACTTTGACGAGGGGGAGGATGGGCAGTTGGCTGATGATCCTAATGGGGATTACGTTGTTACGATGGGACATGCGCAGACTAACGAGAAGATGCACGATGATATTCTGAGTTACTTTGACCAGGCTCTTGCCAAGAACTGGTCGAGTGCCGAGCATTGGCGTATTCGCAAGATCAAGGATGTGGGCAAGCCCGCGGGTCCGGCGAGACAAAGGAAGGAAAAGGAGTCTTTTGCCATTGACTTTGATGCGCCTATGGAGGGCGAACTTGCGGCCATGCTATACACGCCAGCTTCTTCTAACACTGCTATTTCCATGCCAAAGAAGGACTGGAAGGCCAAGAACCGGAATTTACTGGCTGATGATAAACACTTTAGTTCCAAGGAGCTACTGAGTTTGTTCTTGAAGCCGCGGGCTCGCATGGGGAGACGATCGGCTGGTGGGTTGGGTTCGTTACTTCCTGGGAAGGGTAATGGGGATGATAATATCCGGGATGGTGACATGGACGAAGCATTTTGGGCTGCACGGAAAAAGGATGTTCCAGAAGGGGATGATGATGGCCCGGAGGTTGGTGGAGACTACGATGCAGATTTCTTCCAAGATGATATGCCGTTTGCGGGAGGGTTTGACGACGACGATGATGATAACTTTGCGGATGCGAGAGATCACTTTTCACCGGGTCTGGATGCGCAAACGGGCGAGGTACCCGGGTTAACGCAGATTTTGGCGGGTGACGCGGGGATGAATACGATGGGAGACTTTGGGATGACGTTGGTTACGCAGACAAGAAGGATTAGACCTGAGTATGTACAGTATGCACGAGTGGCGAAGAAGGTGGATGTACGGAGATTGAAAGAGGAACTTTGGAATACGATTGGGTTTGATGATTTAGATGGGGAGATTGAACGGCCGGATACACCTACGCCGATGCCTAAGAACCCACGGCCGCCTACATTGGAGCAAGATGAAGGAGATGATGAGATGGCTGATGACGCTCCTAAGACACCAGAGAAGGACACAGTGTTGAAGTTTACTGAGGTGATGAATGATCTCCAAGCTGTGTATCCCAAGGCAGTGATGGATGACATCTCCACCAGTTACTGCTTCATCTGTCTTCTTCATTTGGCGAATGAACGTGGATTAGTGATTGAGAAGAGTGAAGATCTCTGTGAATTGAGTATTCGGAAGGATTGGGAGGCTGAAATTGAGGAGGGTATGTAAGGGAGGGTTATAGAGGATTCTCAGTTATGCGTTATGACTTTTTTATATACATATTTTTTGTGACATTTTTTTGATGGTAGTGATATGTTTCTGATATGTTGGTTGGTGCGGCTGTGGTGTATAAATTAGGCGAGTCAATTAGGCTGAGATGGACTGGGCTAGATTGAGTTGTTGATTACGTCAGCGGTTGTAGGATTGAAGAGGATGTATTGTTGATGTGAATAGGATAAATGAGATACCTTCTTATCATTCTCATTTATACATGTTATCTAGTTATAACTCCCATCAAGACGATTAAAATGAAGATGACATCTGATAACGAATTATCGCGCAAACAGATTGCCCAGGTTCGTTTATTTCTGTGTATTTTGTTGAAGTAGTGTACATACATACTAACCAACGTAGCTATACGAGGAAATGAGAATGTAAGTCACATTCTTCTATGACCATGCATGTACTCATCACATTGCAACCTCATCATCATCACGGAAACAGAAAAAAACAAATTCCTCACCATCAGACAATGACTTTCCTCAGCCAATACCGATACCCATGCAGGCGCCAGCTAGGATGGACAGGTCGGGTTTCTACATCATGGGTGACACAAGGAACTGGTGATTTTTGAGGCCAGCTATTTTGCATTGTTATTGGTACTGGTACTGACTTTCTTTTTTCTGTTTTTTGGGGGGAATAGGGGAGAAGAGAGAGCGGCGAAGATGGAGAGAGATTTGGATGCGTTGGAGAAGACGTTGGATTCACTTTTGGAAGGGATGGAAGGGACGACGGAGAAGAAGGAGGAGATTGGTGGGAAAGAGAAGGGAGATGGGAAGGAGTGAATGGTTAAAAGAGGGATGGATTCATGGTGTGTGATTTGGAGGTATGTACATGTATGTACAATGTTTGTATGTATATCGTATATGTAAGATAAGATACGCTAAAACGTACCCATCACATCTCATCACAGCTGATGGCGCCTCACCAACCAACCAAACCAACAACGCAATAGCGAACAAAGGCAAAAACTAACCAACAAAGCACAAACAAAACAGAGCCATCTATCCTATCTGAACAAACCAGACAAGCTACTAAACAACCCGCCTGACAATTCCAACCTTAGGCAACCCCGCCTTGATACCCCGTACATCCCCAGTTTCTAAGACGAACCCCCCCTTTGTAGGTTGTGAGATGGCAACGGGGAGTTTCCGGGGGGCCATTACAGAGCGGAGGGTTTCGAATGTCCATACCGGTGTGGGTGTTAGTGTTGGTTGTGATGTTGAAGATGGTGTTGTAGATAACGTGAGAGTTGATGGATGTGTTGAGAGAGACCGGTTCTCGTGGAAAACGGGTTGATCGGTTTGGCGTTCCATGGGAGTGGTGAGGGTACCACTGCTGTTGGAACTAGAGCTGCTACCATTGCACGTGCAGCGGGCTTTGGATTTGCTGAAGATAGAGCACATTTTGCTGTATAAGATAGATAGAAGAGTAAGAGAGTAAAACAGTAACAGCATATACACAAACAGAACCCCAAGAACCAGCCAACTTCACCAACACCGTCCTCTCCACGCTTTATATACCCATTCACCTCCCCATCCCTATCCCACCGCATCCAAACAAACAAAGAAACCCAATCATCCCAATAACCAACCAATCACCTCCCCCACGCCACCAAAAAAGCCAACACCCGCCCGACCGCCCGACCGCCCGACCGACCAACCCATCTCCCAATCTGGCAACTCTACCACCCCGACGAATTCCCCACCAATCACCATCTCTTTCCTCTCTGACGTGTCCCCACCACTACAAACCAGAAAAAAAAACTCGCCGGAGGATGTCCCGGCCTGAAGAAAATGTGCCAAGCGAGAATCTAGCCGGAGCCTATCATACTTGGAGGATGGCGCTTGGCTGGCTGGGGAGTAGATAGTGTAGCTTCCTGCTCTATATACACATGTGTACAATACCTACGTCACTGCATGTAAGTGGGTATTTGAGAAGAGAGGAGAAGAGGACGGGGGATATTGCCTTGTTTGGCCCCGGTAGTTGTCCGTGCGGTCGGGCTTTTTTTAATCATGGATTGTGAAGAATGAAGGAAGGAACAATCGTGATTATGTACACATATATACAATACAACTATGACGTGAGTCCAAAAAAAGAACATCAACTAAAAAAACAAACCCTGCGCCGTAAAAGAAAAACCCATTTAATTATCACCCTCCGGGAGCCTCCTTCTCAAAGGCTTAACCTTCTTCAACTTCTTCACCGTCATTCCTGAACCTAACCCCGACCCTGACGCTGAACCTGATCCTGATGCCACTCCCTTCTTTTTCTTTTCAAACTTCTTTTCAACAGTCTTCTTCTCATCATCCCCTGCATCTCCCGAATTAACCACATCATCAGCTTCTACACCAAGCAATATCTTCCCCATTTCCGGATGTTTCCATGATGGCAGGGCTTCTGGCGGTGGTTGAGTATTCGCGCTTAACCGTGAAATTTCCTCAGGGCGCATAGGCGGTAGTGGCGGTGGTGGCATGGGAAGAGCAGAGTATTCGTCAAGGAATCGTTGATCAAGTGGTGCCCGGACAGCTTCATCTTCCGTGTCACGTTGGTTGAACCCAGCAGTGAGAACACGAAGAATCGTCTGGATGAGATCCGCTTGTTGAAGAGGCTTGGAAAGATACTCGTCCATTTGAGCACGAAGACACTTTTCTCTGTCTCCCATCATGGCATGCGCTGTCAACGCGATAATAGGCGTGTGGCAATTTTGTGTGGCTTCCCATTGACGAATCAGAGCCGTAGCTTCGAATCCACCCATTATAGGCATTTGAACATCCATCAGAATAACATCGAAGCACTTCCATTTGGCTGCCTCGACAGCTTGAGCACCGTTGCTGACCACGTACACCGAGTGGTGATACTTTTCCAGGATCTTAATAGCAAGACGCTGATTGACACGGTTATCCTCCGCAAGAAGAACATGGAAAGATCTCGTATCGTCCTCTGTAGATGGCGTAGTCCGTGATTGAAGGGCAGGCAAGATGGCATTAGCCATGTCCATAGGCGTGCAAGGCATCGTCAAGAAAGAAGTGACACCCAACCGCACACAAGACTTCAACAGCAATCCCTCCTCAGAAGCCAACAGCAAGATAGGAAGATACTCAAACGCACTCACATCGCGCACCTTTTGCGCCGTTGCAATAGAATCTGCAATGATCAAGTCATATGGCAACGTCGATCCAGATCTCGTAGTCACTGAAATCCGACTATCAGCAGACAACAAAACTGGCACCAAACTCAACTCCTCCAACATCTCATAAACCTCAGTTCCGTGATCAGACCCTTCACCATACACATATAGAACCTGCCGCCCAGCAAACTTGGCAAGACACTTCTTAGGAACCTTGGGTGGCGCAGCCATCACACGGCATGTGAAGTTGAACTTCGAGCCCTTGCCCAACTCACTGTCAACCCAAAGTTTACCACCCATAAGATGAACCAGACTCTTGGAAATCGACAGCCCAAGACCAGTTCCACCAAACTTGCGCGTCATCGACCCATCAGCTTGTTGGAAAGAATCAAAAATCAAAGAGAGCTTGTCATCTTCAATACCAATACCGGTATCCTTGACCAAGAACTCCAACAAGAAAGCCTCATTCTCAACATCCGGAGCTTTTTCGCCTTTGGGAACATGGATCTTGATAGACAATGCCACCTCTCCGTGCTCAGTAAACTTGATAGCGTTTCCAACCAGGTTTAGAATAATCTGCCGAAGACGGAACGAGTCACCTACAATGTAATCAGGCACCGAAGGATGCACCTGGTACTTGAGTGTCAGCACCCGCTCATCAGCCTTGACAGCCAAAGTCTTGAGTGCGTTAAACACCGTTCCACGCAACGTATACGGAATCTCCTCCAGAACCATACGCTGCGCTTCAATCTTAGATAGATCCAGAATATCGTCAATGATAGTCAACAGACTGTTTGCCAAGTTGAACACAACGTTCAACATTTCACGCTGGTGTTGTGTCAACCCCGTCTCCAAAGTCAACTGGGTCATACCAATGATACCATTCATAGGCGTGCGAATTTCATGTGACATATTAGCCAGGAATTCTGACTTGATTTTGTTGGCCTGTTCGGCAGCCGCACGGGCGAGCTGATTGCGTTGAAGCGTAACACGCAATTTTCCAACCATCTCGTTAATCTTGCTCTTGAGTTCGTCCATCTCACCGGATGCTTCAACATCGACAAGTTTGGTAAACTGCTCGTCCGACGCCATCTTACTAATGTCGGAGAAAGCCCTTACTTGTGCTGTCTATAATTTAATACTGTTAGTGATTGAACCCATGTAGCATACAAAATAAGACCACTTACCAGATTGCTAGCCATCGTGTTGACGTCAGATGCGATCTCTCTCCAACGACCCTCGAGGTCACCCAGACTTGTCTGCCCACCAAGCTTGCCGTCAACACCCACGTCCTTAGCAACAGTCTGTACGCCATCACAGAACTGAGAGAGTCGGTCCACCATGTGATTAATTGTCTCTTTCAACACCCGGATTTCACCCATAGCCTGAACGTCAATCTTCTGAGTCATGTCACCACTAGAAATGGCCTGCGTGACAGTCGAAATACTCCGCACCTGCACCGTCAAATTCGACGCCATCACGTTGACATTGTCCGTCAAATCCTTCCACTTGCCCTCAACATTATCAACCTTGGCCTGTCCTCCCAGCGTACCATCCGTTCCGACTTCGCGCGCCACCTTGCTAACCTCAAAGGCAAATGTCCCCAACCTGTCCACCATCGTGTTGATAGTCTCCTTCATGTCGTGAATCTCACCACGAGCCTGCACCGTAATCTTCTGCGACAAGTCACCACGTGCTACAGCAGACGTAACGTTCGCAATCTCACGCACCTGGTCCGTCAAGTTGGAAGCCATGTAATTGAAATTTTCCGTGAGATCACGCCAAGTGCCTTGCACATTGTGAACTGTAGCCTGTCCACCCAAACGACCCTCCAAACCGACCTGTCGCGCAATTTTGGTAACCTCACGAGCAAACTGCTTCAACTGATCAACCATAGCGTTGATCGTCTCCTTCAACGAGAGAATTTCACCGCGAGCAGGCACAGTGATTTGTTTCGACAAGTCACCTTGAGCAACAGCCGACGTGACAGTAGCAATCTGCCGTACCTGAGTAGTCAAATTCATCGCCATCAAGTTGACAGTTTCCGTGAGATGACGCCACGTACCTTGAACACCGTGAACACTGGCCTGCCCACCAAGGCGACCATCAGTACCGACTTCATGCGCAATCTTGGTAACCTCCGACGCAAACATCCGCAACTGGTCCACCATAGAATTAATCGTCTCCTTGAGCTGCGCAATCTCACCACGAGCATCAACCGTAATCTTCTGAGACATGTCACCCCGCGCAACAGCCTGTGTGACAATAGCAATAGAACGCACCTGTGTTGTTAAGTTGTTGGCCATCTTATTGACACTCTCCGTCAACACACGCCACATCCCCTCGACATCATTGACAGTGGCTTGGCCACCAAGGCGACCCTCCGTACCGACTTGATGAGCAATGTTGATGACCTCCGCCGCAAACTGCGCGAGCTGGTGAACCATGGCGTTAATGGTGTTCTTCAAATCAAGAATTTCACCCTGCGCCAAGACTGAAATCTTCTTGGACATGTCTCCCTTGGCTACAGCAGAAGTAACTGCAGCGATTTCTCGCACCTGTGTAGTCAAGTTATGCGCCATAAGGTTGACGTTCTCAGTCAGTTCACGCCACGTACCCTCAACACCATCAACCTTTGCTTGACCGCCAAGACGGCCCTCAGTTCCGACTTCCTTGGAAATCTTGGTAACTTCAAACGCGAACTGTTGAAGCTGCTGCACCATGGAATTGATCGTGTTCTTGAGGTCCTCGATCTCACCTTTGGCTTCAACTTCAATCTTCTGGGTTAAATCACCCTTGGCGACAGCATTGGTGACGATAGCAATTTCTCGCACCTGAGTCGTCAAGTTGTTTGCCATAATATTGACATTCTCCGTGATTTCACGCCACATACCCTGAACACCATGAACAGTAGCTTGCCCACCAAGACGACCTTCGACACCGACCTCTTTAGTAACTTTGCTGACCTCCTTGGCGAATTGCTGCAGTTGGTCAACCATCGAGTTAATGATGTCTTTGAGACCCTCGATTTCGCCCTGCGCCTTAACCTGGATCTTGCGCGACAAATCACCCTTGGCAACAGCAGAGGTAACATTTGCAATCTCACGAACTTGAGTGGTAAGGTTGCTCGCCATAAGGTTGACATTCTCGGTTAGGTCACGCCAAGTACCTTGAACATCGTGGACTGTGGCTTGTCCACCAAGACGACCTTCAGTTCCTACTTCCTTGGCAAGATGCGTCACCTGCTGGGCGAACTGCTTGAGTTGATCCACCATGGAATTGATGGTGTTTTTCAAGTCTTGAATCTCACCGCGAGCCTCAACCTCGATCTTTTGAGACAAATCACCCTTGGCAACGGCAGAAGTAACATTGGCAATCTCACGAACCTGGGTGGTAAGGTTATTCGCCATGTGGTTGACATTTTCAGTCAAGTCACGCCAAGTACCTTCGACGTCGTGGACTGTGGCCTGTCCACCAAGACGACCCTCAGTACCGACCTCCTTCGCAAGCTGGGTAACCTCTTGAGCAAATTGACGCAGTTGGGAAACCATGGAGTTTATGGTATTCTTAAGATCAAGAATTTCACCCTGAGCTTCGACCTCAATCTTTTGAGTCAAATCACCCTTTGCAACGGCTGAAGTTACGTTTGCGATCTCACGGACTTGCGTTGTAAGATTGGCAGCCATGTGGTTGACGTTCTCTGTAAGGTCACGCCAGGTTCCCTCAACATCATCCACAGTAGCCTGACCGCCAAGACGACCTTCAGTGCCAACTTCCTTAGCAAGCTGAGTGACCTCCTGCGCAAACTGCTTGAGTTGATCTACCATGGAATTGATGGTGTTTTTCAGATCCTCAATCTCACCACGAGCTTCAACTTCAATCTTCTGAGACAAGTCACCCTTCGCAACGGCAGAGGTGACATTAGCAATCTCGCGAACTTGGGTGGTAAGGTTATTCGCCATGTGATTGACATTCTCGGTAAGGTCACGCCAAGTACCTTCGACGTCGTGGACTGTGGCCTGTCCACCAAGACGACCTTCGGTACCAACCTCCTTCGCGAGCTGAGTGACCTCCTGGGCGAACTGCTTGAGCTGGTCTACCATCGAGTTGATCGTATTCTTCAGATCCTCAATCTCACCGCGAGCCTCAACCTCGATCTTTTGAGACAAATCACCCTTGGCAACGGCAGAAGTAACATTGGCAATCTCACGAACCTGGGTGGTAAGGTTATTCGCCATGTGGTTGACATTTTCAGTCAAGTCACGCCAAGTACCTTGAACGTCGTGGACTGTGGCCTGTCCACCAAGACGACCTTCGGTTCCGACTTCCTTGGCAAGATGCGTCACCTGCGCGGCAAACTGTTTGAGCTGATCCACCATCGAGTTGATTGTATTCTTCAGATCCTCAATCTCACCGCGGGCCTCTACTTCGATCTTCTGAGACAAGTCACCCTTTGCAACGGCAGAGGTGACGTTGGCGATTTCACGAACCTGGGTCGTGAGGTTGTTGGCCATGTGATTGACATTCTCTGTAAGGTCACGCCAGGTTCCCTCAACATCATCCACAGTAGCCTGACCACCAAGACGACCCTCGGTACCAACTTCCTTAGCAAGCTGAGTAACCTGTTGAGCAAACTGCTTCAGTTGATCTACCATGGAGTTGATCGTATTCTTCAAGTCTTCAATTTCGCCGCGGGCTTCAACCTCAATCTTCTGGGACAAATCACCCTTCGCAACGGCCGAAGTGACATTAGCGATCTCACGGACTTGGGTGGTAAGATTGGCAGCCATGTGATTGACATTCTCGGTAAGGTCGCGCCAGGTTCCCTCAACATCATCCACAGTAGCCTGACCACCAAGACGACCTTCGGTACCGACCTCTTTGGCAAGCTGAGTGACTTCATGAGCAAATTGACGAAGTTGGGAAACCATGGAGTTTATGGTATTCTTAAGATCAAGAATTTCACCCTGAGCTTCGACCTCAATCTTTTGAGTCAAATCACCCTTAGCAACAGCGGAGGTAACATTGGCAATTTCTCTGACTTGTGTCGTAAGGTTGAAGGCCATGTGGTTGACGTTCTCCGTCAAGTCGCGCCAGGTTCCCTCAACATCGTGAACAGTAGCTTGGCCTCCCAAACGGCCCTCGGTACCGACTTCTTTGGCAAGCTGGGTAACCTCGTGAGCGAATTGTTTGAGCTGATCCACCATCGAGTTGATGGTGTTTTTCAGATCCTCAATCTCACCGCGAGCCTCAACCTCAATCTTCTGAGACAGGTCACCCTTGGCAACAGCGGAAGTAACGTTGGCAATCTCACGAACTTGAGTGGTAAGGTTGTTCGCCATATGATTGACATTTTCAGTCAAGTCACGCCAAGTACCTTCGACGTCATGGACTGTGGCCTGTCCACCAAGACGACCCTCAGTACCGACCTCCTTCGCGAGCTGGGTAACCTCCTGGGCGAACTGCTTGAGTTGATCCACCATCGAGTTGATCGTATTCTTCAGATCCTCAATCTCACCGCGAGCCTCAACCTCGATCTTTTGAGACAAATCACCCTTGGCAACGGCAGAGGTGACATTAGCAATCTCGCGAACTTGGGTGGTAAGGTTATTTGCCATGTGATTGACATTTTCAGTCAAGTCACGCCAAGTACCTTCGACGTCGTGGACTGTGGCCTGTCCACCAAGACGACCCTCTGTACCGACTTCCTTCGCGAGCTGGGTAACCTCCTGGGCGAACTGCTTGAGTTGATCCACCATGGAATTGATGGTGTTTTTCAAGTCTTGAATCTCACCGCGAGCCTCAACCTCGATCTTTTGAGACAAATCACCCTTGGCAACGGCAGAGGTGACATTAGCAATCTCGCGAACTTGAGTGGTAAGGTTATTTGCCATGTGATTGACATTTTCAGTCAAGTCACGCCAAGTACCTTCGACGTCGTGGACTGTGGCCTGTCCACCAAGACGACCCTCTGTACCGACTTCCTTCGCAAGCTGGGTAACCTCTTGAGCAAACTGCTTCAGTTGATCAACCATGGAATTGATGGTGTTTTTCAGGTCTTCAATCTCGCCCCGAGCCTCCACTTCAATCTTTTGAGACAAATCACCCTTGGCAACAGCAGAAGTAACATTGGCAATCTCGCGAACTTGGGTTGTAAGGTTGTTCGCCATGTGATTCACGTTCTCCGTCAAGTCACGCCAAGTTCCCTCAACATCGTGGACAGTAGCTTGGCCTCCCAAACGACCCTCGGTACCGACTTCTTTGGCAAGCTGGGTAACCTCATGGGCGAATTGTTTGAGCTGATCCACCATCGAGTTGATTGTATTCTTCAGATCTTCAATCTCACCGCGAGCCTCTACTTCGATCTTTTGAGACAAATCACCCTTGGCAACCGCAGAGGTGACGTTGGCGATTTCACGAACCTGGGTAGTGAGGTTGTTGGCCATGTGGTTGACATTTTCGGTCAGATCGCGCCAAGTTCCTTCAACGTCGTGGACAGTAGCTTGGCCTCCCAAACGGCCCTCGGTACCTACTTCCTTGGCAAGCTGGGTAACCTCGTGAGCGAACTGCTTGAGTTGATCCACCATGGAATTAATGGTATTTTTAAGATCAAGAATTTCACCCTGAGCCTCGACCTCAATCTTCTGAGACAAATCACCCTTTGCAACGGCTGAAGTTACGTTTGCGATCTCACGGACTTGCGTTGTAAGATTGGCAGCCATGTGGTTGACATTCTCGGTAAGGTCACGCCAAGTTCCCTCGACATCATCGACAGTGGCCTGGCCGCCAAGACGACCTTCGGTACCGACCTCCTTCGCGAGCTGGGTAACCTCCTGGGCAAACTGCTTGAGCTGATCTACCATCGAGTTGATCGTATTCTTCAGGTCTTTGATTTCACCCCGAGCTTCAACCTCAATCTTTTGAGATAAGTCACCCTTCGCAACAGCAGAGGTGACATTAGCAATCTCGCGGACTTGGGTTGTAAGGTTTTGGGCCATAAGGTTTACACTCTCGGTGAGATCTTTCCAGGTACCTTCAACATCATAAACCATAGCTTGGCCACCAAGCTGGCCTTCGGTACCGACATCCTTGGCTAGGTAGATAACCTCAGCAGAGAACTGTTGAAGTTGATCCACCATAGAGTTAATCGTATTTTTCAGGTCAAGAATCTCACCATTGGCTGGTACAGAAATCTTCTGCGAGAGGTCACCCTTGGCAACGGCTGAAGTGACCATAGCAATCTCACGAACTTGAGTTGTCAGGTTATGGGCCATATGGTTAACATTTTCGGTGAGATCCTTCCAAGTACCCTGAACATCATGAACAGTGGCCTGGCCACCAAGCTGGCCTTCGGTACCGACATCCTTGGCTAGGGAGATGACCTCAGTAGAGAACTGTTGAAGCTGATCCACCATGGAATTGATGGTGTTCTTCAGTTGCCGGATTTCTCCCTTGGCCTCTACAGAAATCTTTTTCGACAAGTCACCCTTGGCAACAGCTTCAGTGACCATAGCAATCTCGCGAACTTGAGTTGTCAGGTTATGGGCCATATGGTTAACATTTTCGGTCAGATCCTTCCAAGTACCCTGAACATCATGAACAGTGGCCTGGCCACCTAGACGACCTTCAGTTCCGACTTCCTTGGCAAGATGCGTCACCTGCTCGGCAAATTGCTGAAGCTGATCAACCATGTTGTTGATAGTGACCTTCAAACTCTCCATCTCACCCTTCGCTGGAACAGAAATCTTCTTGGATAGATCACCCTTGGCGACAGCTGCAGTAACCGCGGCAATTCCACGCACTTGAGTCGTCAAGTTGTTGGCCATGTGGTTGACGTTTTCGGTTAAATCACGCCAAGTGCCTTCAACACCGTAAACCTCGGCCTGGCCACCAAGTTGACCTTCAGTACCTACGGCCTTGGCAAGGGAAATAACCTCAGTTGAGAATTGTTGTAGTTGGTCGACCATAGCATTGATAATTTCCTTGAGCTCTTGGATTTCGCCCTTGGCTTCAACGGAAATCTTCTTGGACAGGTCACCGCTAGCGACAGCGGACGTGACGGCAGCAATCTCACGCACTTGAGTCGTCAAGTTGTTGGCCATATGGTTAACGTTTTCGGTAAGATCACGCCATGTCCCTTCAACATCTTGGACCTGAGCTTGACCACCGAGTCGGCCTTCTGTACCAACCTCCTTGGCAAGTGAAATAACTTCAGTCGAGAACTGTTGCAGCTGATCCACCATGGAGTTTATGATTTCCTTGAGGTCTTGGATTTCGCCTTTGGCTTCGACGGAGATTTTTTTGGAGAGGTCTCCTCTGGCAACAGCTCCAGTGACGTTGGCGATTTCTCGCACTTGAGTGGTCAAATTGTCGGCCATATGATTAACGTTCTCAGTGAGATCTCGCCATGTCCCTTCAACATCTTGGACCTGAGCTTGACCACCGAGTCGGCCTTCTGTACCAACCTCCTTGGCAAGTGAAATAACTTCAGTCGAGAATTGTTGCAACTGGTCTACCATAGCATTGATGATTTGCTTAAGATCTTGGATTTCACCCTTGGCTTCTACCGAAATCTTCTTGGATAGATCACCTCTGGCGACAGCGGATGTGACAGCAGCAATCTCACGTACTTGGGTTGTTAGGTTGTTGGCCATATGGTTAACGTTTTCGGTGAGATCACGCCAGGTTCCTTGAACATCCTGGACTTGAGCTTGTCCACCGAGTTGACCTTCAGTACCGACATCCTTAGCAAGGGAAATGACTTCAGTGGAGAATTGTTGTAACTGGTCCACCATAGAGTTGATGATTTCCTTCAGTTCTTGGATCTCACCCTCTGCAGGAACGTTAATCTTCTTTGACAAATCACCTCTGGCGACAGCGGATGTGACGGCAGCAATCTCACGCACTTGGGTTGTCAAATTGTTGGCCATTTGGTTAACGTTTTCGGTGAGATCACGCCAAGTTCCCTGAACACCTTCAACAGTTGCCTGGCGACCAAGTTGACCGTCTGTACCAACTGCCCTTGCAAGTGAAATTACCTCAGTAGAGAATTGTTGTAACTGGTCCACCATAGAGTTGATGATTTCCTTCAGTTCTTGGATCTCACCCTCTGCAGGAACGTTAATCTTCTTTGACAAGTCACCCTTTGCCACAGCGGAAGTAACATTCGCAATCTCTCGTACTTGGGTAGTAAGATTGTTGGCCATGTGGTTGACATTTTGTGTGAGATCAAGCCAAGTACCTTGGACACCTTGAACTGTTGCTTGTCCACCCAGACGGCCTTCGGTACCCACCTCCTTGGCAATCTTAGTAACCTCATGTGCAAACTGAGACAGCTGGTCGACCATTGAGTTGATTGTATCTTTGAGATGCTTGATCTCACCATACGCGTCAACCTCGACCTTCTTCGTCAAATCACCCTGGGCCACGGCATAAGTAACGGTTGCAATTTCGCGAACTTGCAAAGTCAAATTACTAGCCATACCGTTTATGTTCTGTGTAAGATCTCGCCATGTGCCCTGAACATCATCAACAGTGGCTTGACCACCCAACCGACCTTCGGTTCCAACCTCTGTAGTGATTCGAATGACCTCTGTGGCAAAAAGACGTAACTGATAAATCATATTATTGATCGTGGATTTGAGATGTTGAACTTCTCCTTGTGCTGGAACTGTAATCATCATCGATAAGTCACCGGCCGCTACAGCAGAAGTAACATCGGCAATTTGGCGTACTTGTCTGGTCAAATTCATGGCCATGCGGTTGACGTTGTCGGTCAGATCTCGCCAAGTACCCTTGACATTTGACACAGTTGCTTGGCCACCAAAACGACCTTCAGTTCCAACTTCACGTGCAACGCGAGTGACTTCGCCAGAGAATTGGTGGAGTTGCTCAACCATGTCGTTTATCGTAATCTTGAGATCAAGGATTTCTCCCTTAGCTTCCACTTCAATCTTCTGTGACAAATCACCCTTTGCTACAGCTGAAGTTACATGTGCGATTGCTCGTACTTGAGTGGTAAGGTTATTGGCCATACGGTTAACGTTTTCGGTCAAATCCCTCCAAGTACCCTCAACGCCATCCACAGTAGCTTGGCCACCTAAGCAACCATCAGTGCCAACATCATGTGCAATCTTGGTGACCTCGTGAGCAAATTGTGACAACTGGTCAACCATAGCATTAATTTTTGTCTTGAGATGGAGGATTTCACCCTTGCAGCTAGCCTCAACCTTTTGTGTCAAATCACCTCCTGCGACTGCGATCGTCACCTTGGCAATGTCGCGTACTTGGGTAGTAAGGTTATTGGCCATAGCATTGACATTGACTGTGAGATCATTCCACATGCCCTGAACACCCTCAACATCAGCTTGACCACCCAGAATACCCTCGGTGCCTACATCACCGGCGACCCGAGTAACTTCGGAGGCGAATCTTCTCAAATGATCAACCATGGTGTTGATTGTTTGTTGTAATTGGAGGATTTCACCTTGAGCACGCTGCTCAATCTTTTGTGTCAAGTCACCATGGGCAACAGCAGTAGTTACGCAGGCAATTTCTCGTACTTGGTTGGTGAGGTTCTCGGCCATGACATTGACTGCATATTTTGTTAGCACAATGTAACTTCACGTTCGAACAAAGTTGTATGAAGCATACCGTTGTCTGTTAGCACTTTCCATGTTCCATCGACACCAACTATACAAGCTTGTCCTCCCAGAATACCTTCCGTACCAACTTCACGGGCTACACGGGACACTTCGCTGCTGAATATGCTTAACTGTTGAACCATGCGGTTTATCGCGTGTTTGAAGGCAGTTATTTCTGGCACAATCTCAACCACATTGATTTCAGCAGTTTTGGTGAGATCACCGCGAGCAACACCAGCCAAGATTTCACCAATCTCGCCCAATGCCCGTTGGAAAGCTTGATTTGACTTGTGCGCTCGCCAAAGCTCCCGCTCGAGGGCCACCTCTCGCGGGAGACTTGGATCAAGAGACACATTAAGATATGAAGGTAAAGCTTGTCTGGAAGATTGAATATTCTGTGATGTTCTTGTGTTATCTGAGGTCACTTTTTTTGCGTGCGACGTTAGCCCTGTTGTACTGTATATGCTTATGCAGGTGTCTATGACATCATGCAGAAAATCCCTACCTTGTGAAATATTATCACTCGTATGTTGACCTGGTATATTTGTGGAATCCACCACTACGGTATCGCCGTCCTCTCTTGACGGGCGTCTAAAAGAAGAAGCACCGGAATCCAACACATCAATATCCTCCAATAAGTCGTCAGAATCGTTTTCTCCAGATTCGTCATCACTACTACTGAGACTCATATCATTTGGAGTTATTTGGTTGAACTGGGCTAATTGATTTTGGCTGGCGGGAGATGATCGGTTTGCGATGTTAGATTCTAATTCGTCTACTCTCAGGCACAACCTAACGAGCTCTGTCTCAACTTGACGTCTCAGAGCATTATCTGCGGTACCTGGGAGCTGTAGTTGGGAGCGGAACTCATCGGGGATCTGTTCTGGGAGTTTCGGCCCCGGAGCAATGGCCATTAAGACCTCCATGACCTTTTGGAGGAAAACATCGTCTTCTGAATCCACCACCAATGGTTCAGTGGCACCAAACGGCATCGCGACTTCTGACGGCATTCTGTGAGAGTGGCTGTGTGTGGTTCGCAAACCCGCTAGCTTGTGCGCTTCTGTCGAGAATACGAGCTAAGGTGGATATGAATATCAAGCGTAGCAAAAGAGAGTTAAGATATGATGGCTTGCTTTAAAGTGAGCATTTGAAGGGGTCGAAGTAATGCGAAGGCGTATAGATAATTCGTAATCAATCAACTTGTATTTTTTGAACAATTGAAAGTAAGGATGCCACAGTTTAGCAACTCCTCATGGCAACAAATAGCTACGTGCAAATCCGGATATGCGCAGTGTCGGTCGGGAAGTCAGTGTAATCGAGCACGGAACAGTGTGGATGTTGGGTTTGGTGGTATGACGTTCGCAGAGAAGTCAATGGCTGGGCAAATGAGCGAGGTAAATCGCAGAATCGGAGTTGTGCGTGTGATTTGGCGCGAAAACGGCGGTAGAAAATGGAACTTGAAACAACCCAGTTCAAAGAGAATGGGCTGACAACAACAGTACCGACAACACAAATAAAGATGTGTAGATGGTACTGTGTAAAAACGACGAGGTATCCACGGAAAGTGCAATATGGAGATCCAAAACTCACACAGGACTCGGGCCAATGCGACCGTGGGGAGGGAGAATAAAAACTGCAAGACCCAGGGTCTATGGAAGGTTAGGCGGATTATTCTGGGAAGGAGCTACGAACAGTGGTGCCAACAGTAGTGCCAACAGGCAATTAGTTGTAGTATTTCCGGGTTATGAATCCTACTAATGAAGATGACGCCCAACACTAAAACGGATCGATGTGGGTGAAAATGCCGGCTAGGAAGCGTAAGTGTCAAATAGGGGACAATATTCCTAGAGAAGGTCACTACTGATGACGAGATTCAAATGTCTTTGAGGTGCTATAATACACCCAACACCCTTTCCAGGGAGAAACAAAGACTCAGTACACATGTATGTCATGTCACTGACTACTAATTGTATCAACGTTCGGCTGTGAACTTGCTATCCTGGAGGCTGTTGGTTTTCGTCGATTTTCAAAAAACTAGGGGTATCAATACACCGAAGCTACTTCACGTGCTGTATTCTGTGTGCTGTACATGAATAGTTGTGGGTATATGCAGGTATATAAATATGCATGTACACACGTATTTTCAAAGTTCGGTGCGGTAACTGCGGGGTTGTTATCCTATTCAAGGCGAATTGGTGCATCTTTACACAAGCCTTGGGGTGCGCACATACATCATTAAACCGTCAGAAAAGTGACAACCAAAAACTTACTCAATTTGCTATAAAAACCGAACATGTGCGCAAAGTTCAACACGTCCGTCCACTACACGAAACTATTCACATTGACCATAGTCCCGGAATGCCAAAACGGAATAAATTCAAGGGTTCCAGCTAACCTAACTTCCAATTAAGCGCTCACAACAACGCCCATGGGATTCAAAGGACGAGTGATTCAGCCAACTGCTCTAGTGCGCCTGTCAGGGGATTCTACGGTCTTTCTATGGAAGGACTCAGAAGCTCGCTCTGTTGGAAATGTATGTGCATTTGAATTCTACCAGCTTTTTGTTCTTAGCCAGGTCAACATCATCTGTACCATTTCACCCCGCAGCTCTGCTTGA